>JACDJE010000127.1:1622888-1707517 GCA_016647715.1 Pavo muticus | reverse complement strand
AAAAAAAAAAAAAAAAAAAAAAAAAAAAAAAAAAAAAGGAGCAGATATAATTGGCAGATCATCAGGACAGATATTTCCCGTGAAGAGAGGAAATATTAGTGGTAAGGCACTACTGAAACATGAATCTAGACGAAGGGTCAGGAAGAATAAATGCCGACATGAACCATTGCAGACACTTGTCATTATGGGGACAGAAATCCTCTGGTGCAAAAAGAAGCTAAGAGGCTGATCAGCCTACCAAAATAAAGACAAATGGTTGTTATTCATAGGCAGATCTAGAGGCTGAACGCAATGGGAGAGAGCTAGATAAGCTAAAGGATGACTGATACTGGTACAAATGCGGGTAAATAGTTTGCAAATAACTTCAGGCTAGACACTGGAAGATGGCTGTTAATCAAGGGAGAAAAATTTCTGGAGCAGCTTCCATTAGGAGAAGGGTTTAGGCTATAGTAAGTCAGAGATAAAAAGATGCAAAAAAGTGTAACAATATGAAAATGCTGAAACAGCCTTCTCTGGCTAAGAGGTTGCAGCAGACTCTGTAAAACCACCTAGTAGTACCTCTCAATTCTGTGCTTTAGAAAAGATTTCATACATTAAATTCTGTCTCACATACTCACCTTTTTTTTTTTTTTTTTTTGACACAAACATTCATGCTATTCTTGGTGGTGTGTAGCAATGGGACAAAGAGTAATGGCTTAAAATTTGAACATAGTAATTCCCATACTAACATTTGGAAGAGCTTTTTTATGGTAAGGGTGATGGAGCAGTGGAACAGGTTGCCCAGAGAGGTTGTGGAGTCTCCTTCTATGAAGGTATTTAAGATCCATCTGGACGCCTGCCTGTGCGACCTATTGTAGGGTACTGCTTTAGCAGGGGGTTGGACTCGATGATTTCCTGAGGTCCCTTCCAACCCCTGCGGTTCTGCAATTCTTGTATCCCCTGTGTAATTATCAGCAGGGATTGATTTAACAAAGCTGCACAAAACTACCTGACATGGTTTTTTGAAGATACCAGATAAAAAGAGAAGTTTACAGAAGAGAGAAGTGACTCTTTGGTTTTAAGGATTATCTAAAGGGCTGAGTGGTAACTGTCTGTGATGTTTACTCTTTGTGTCCAAGCATTGATTACTCATCTAAAAGTCAGTGGTTGCCTAGTGACAAGCAATTATGCTCTAATTTGATTTCTTCTGTACGCATAAAATATTGTCTTGGCCCGGAGCTGTGGAGTTTTCAACAAGCCACATCCATGGGTTTTGGTATTTCTGTAATAAGCCTCCTGCACGTTTTGGTTAATTTGTGGGACAGTTTGCATGATGTTACTTGTTTTTCTGTTCAAGGGCAGACTAAGGAGGCACTTTTTTGTTTGATTGTTTTGGCTTTTCATGTGCATAGGGTGTTTCTTTTTTTCCTGTATGTTCTTTGCCTGTTGGATCTGTATTTGTACCTTGGCTAGCCTCATTCTGTCCTTACTGCTTCNACACAATGTGATCTTGGAAATAATTAGCCTAATTACTCTTCAATCTGTGATCTTAATTGTACAGTTTTGTGATAATAAAAATTAAAAGGTCCTAAATAACAACAAGCCTGGATTTGGACATTTAGCAAAATTTGTTTTTCACAATTGCTTTTTGTAATTAAGTGGATCAGGAATGAGGATTTATTTCACTTTTCAGAGGAGCATATGCACAACCGTGTGCTGTTGATTTGGGATAACTTTCAGCTCTTTCAAAGCTGGATAGAAGGATACTGACTACAGTGAAAGTGAAAGTGTGTAATTACATCTATCTAATGGCTTTAAACTGGCAGAGGGCAGATTTACATTAGATATTAGGAATAAATTCTTTTCTGGGAGAGTGGTGAGTCACTGGAGCAGGTTGCCAAGTGAGGTTGCGTATGCCCCCTCCCTGGAAGCATTTAAGGCCAGGCTGGATGGGGTTTTGGGCAACCTGGTCTAGAGGGAGGTGTCCCTGACTATAGCGGGGGTTGGAACTAAACGTGCCCTCCAACCCAGACCATTTTATCATTCTATGATTCTGTGATGTGTGGAGTCTGTGGGAACCTTGGGGGTCTGAGTGGGCTGAGGTGCCCATGGGGTGGGGATGTGGCATTGGCCTCCCATGCAGGGCTGGTGATATCACTGCTAGTACTAAAATCCAGGCACCATGACTCAGCACTTTGTTGTGGTGAAGAGGTTGTTTCCACTTTTCTCCAAATTTTTGTGCAGTTCTACATTTATCATGTTCTTTTCCTGTATTTTTTTTTAAATTATCCCAGCTGCTCCACTTTTTGAATCCACGATGTTTGTGAAGTCAAAAATAAAAAGTGCGAAATAAAAGGTTTGCTTATTCTAGAATATATTCAAAGTGATGAAAGGTTGTTGTTTTTCTCTCACAGATGTTTATTATCAAAATTGGCTCCTGCATTAGAGAACCATGTAGTTTCAATGTTTTCAGTCTTTAGAATTAAGGAAAAACAGATATTTTCTTCTCTGCAGGAGCACTGGAACTCAACTGCATCCTCCAAAATTGTAAATGACAGCACATGATAGTTGTCACAGGAGCATAAATTTAAAAGCTGTGTCCTTAAAAGATCTTTAGCCCATAGGGAGAAACATTTGTCAGATGAGGAGAACGTTATAAATTTTAGGGTGTTCCTCTTGTAAATCTGACGTATATGGAATGGAACTTCCTGTTTTATCAAAGTATTGCAATGTGAATTGTTTAAAACTTGTCCTGTCTATATTCTAAAACAGTTAGGTGCTTTAAGGTCCTGAATGGGACAGAAAGCATAGGTGTGCCCCCTCTGAACCATTCAAACCATATTAAAATTTCCAGTTCTGTCTAGAATACAGTTTTTTAAGTTCCTATATTCCCTGGTTATAATGTAGGGATTGAGTCAATGAGATTTGGTTCTGGAGAGTGTTAGCAGCACAGGTTGATCAAACTGAAGAAGGTAAGTCCAGAGGTATCCTGTTCATGGACTGCTATCAGTCTTGTGTATTAGCTTTGTAAAACTGACTGCCACGGGCAGTATTATTTAGCCATACAGCTGTCTTTTTTGGAGCAGTGGAAGATACCATCCCATGTTCTACCATAGCTCTTTTACTCAACTGAGCTTCCACTACATTTTCTGTATTGCAAGGTAAGTGCTATCACTGCTGCACACTGCTGAGAAAGATAAGGAAAAAGGTTTTCACATTAATTTCAACAATGTTGGTCATTTATGGTGTTAACTGGCATCAGGTAGTCTTAATATTTTCGTACTAATTCTGTCTCAGGTAAAAGAAAGGGCACTTTAAAAGCTGAATATAGGGAGATTATAAAGCAATGCTGGCAGCAGAGCTATTTCAGGAACTGTAACTACCATTTGGGAATATGCTTTTATGCTTTCTTGTAGCAAATGTGTTGATTGTTCCTGGAGCCTTCATGGGAAGACAAATGTCAAGTGATTTAGCTCAAGTCTGCAAAAAAGTTACTTTTTACTCTTTTTTTGTTGTTTTTAGTACCATAAAAGTAGACTTTAACCGAAGGTGTTTCAGAAGTTCTAGCCAGTATTTCCCTGACCTTGCTGCAGGTGCCGTTCTTCCTTGAGTGCCTGCCAGAATCCAGCAGCAGTAATTTTGCAGCACATGCCCTACTAGAACCTTGCACCAATTTGAGGAATGTGCAAGTTCATGGTGTTACTTGGCCATGCAGTCGTACATCAGCTGCGTTACCAGGATGCTGATGCACTGCCTGGGCAAAGGGGTTTTTTTTTGCAGAGCTATCACCTGCCTGGGTTGCTGCCCCTGGGAGCTGTATTGCAGTAACATTAGCCCCATAAAGTGCCAGGGGGTTGCTGCAGGGAGAGGGCTGGCAAACTTTAATTTCCTAAGTGGAGATGAGTTTGTTATGGCGTTAAATCTTTTTCTCATAACTGCTGCCCACCATCAGTGATTTTGAGAAATTTCTGTTGATCCCTCAAGTCTCACTGGAAAAAAACAGACTTAACAGGATGGGAAAGATAACCTGGCAAAGCTTCTGGCATGTCTGTGTCCATGATTCAGCTTTTCATAAATGGATAATTATTTAAGTCTGTTGGGTTTGGTTATTTTGTTTGTTTGTTGGGGGGGGGGAGGGGGGAGGGGAGGGTTGTTTTTTGGACATTCCTTTGCAAGCAATGCCAGTGTTTTATGAGCAAAGTGTTAACTTGTCTTTTTTTCTGCTGACACTCAGTAATTTGCATAAGGTTTATTATTATTGGCACTTCTAGAGACTTTTATGATACTGTGGAGAAGAAAGGACTACAAAGAAATACACAGCCAAAGATAGCTGAAGATGTGTGCATGTGTTATGTGATAAATTTGTCAGCAATTAATTTCTGAATAAGAGGCAGAATAAATAGAGGAATCCCCTTAAGATGTGCTACTAGAAATCCCAGAAGTATTTTAATTTCCTGAATGCTCTTCTGGGAACAGAATTAACGTTAAAATGCATATAATCCTTCTGCCAATAATTTGGGATGAAAAGCAGCTCTTGATATTTTTCTTCCATTCACCCACACCCTTGAAGCATTTTGGCAGCAATACCAGTAGAATGGTCACTCCCCTGATATTTGATGCTTTGCACTCCACGCTGGGGATTACGGTGCCTTAGCAGCAGAGCTGGAGCCGGATGCATCTCCTAGCTTAGGGAGCAATTCCTGTCACTCACATGGTCCCTGTGATTAAGTGCCTCTTGGTCCTTTTAGAAAACCATTTGCTGTCCTGCAATGTCCTCTCATTCACACATACTTCTGTGCCTCTCCATTTAATTTGTCTCTTCCTCCGCTCAGCCTTCTGTGTGCCATAATGTGGAAGAGCAGAGCGAACCCCACAGTGATTTATGAGTGCTTCATGGACAGAGGCCAAGGCTGCTGCAGGCTCTGGTAACTTTAGTAACAAAATACTAAGGAAACATTACCGAATTTTCCAGCTCCCAAATTGATCTCAATTAGAAAGCATGTTATGACGAGTGCTGTCCTTGGTCTCTTTTAGCACTAACAGGGTTAAATAGCAAAGTGAAAGGACATGCTTTTCAATTTCTACCATGGAGGCACGACTGGTAACTGTGATGACTGTATATCTTAGTAGGTGAAAAATGACCAACCCAAGATGAGCAAACACCGGCAGAAAACATAGAAGCAGACACATAATTCACAGGCCAGACAGCAGGAGATAAGGCACTGCATATGAATTAAGAGGATGTGGGTGTGAGAGCAGCGCTGAAAGAGGGGATTTAACTGCTTCACTGAAGGTGCAATTACACGAACAGCTCTTCTGGCTGTATCTTATCTATAGATACCACCCAATAGCAGAAATTGTTAAAAAAAAAGAAAAAATCCACACATAAAAGCTATACAGAAATAGCAAGCTTGCTTCCAGACAAAATAAGTAACAATCATCAGTTAAAAATACATATAGATAACATCTGCCTTTTAAGTAAGCAGTCTAGCTCTTGTTTCTTTCTCAGAATGTGTATTTTGGTTCACATTTACAGACATTTTCTTTTGCTCTCAACAGACTTTTCAGCATGTTCTTTCCAAAACATGGATTCTGGGTAACTATTGCCTAGAAATGCCAGCTGCCTCAATGTACATTAGGTTGGGTTAAAATAGTCCTCCTTCCTTTAGTTGTATTCAGTTAATATCCTTATTAAAAAAACAAAACAACAACAACAACAAAACCACACAGCAGAAATAGAGTACAGGTATTTATTGATTTCCATGAATGCACGTGCTGTAATAAAATGCAAGCCTCTGGGTAGCAATCTGGTGGAAGATCTTTACGGGCTGTCACTCCAGATGTGACCTGAAATGAGCAGTGTTACAGTTTTTGAAGACTCTTTTTAGTGGCTGCAGAGACAGCAAGGGTTTCCTCCAGAGCTGGGTGAGGAGAAAGGGTCTGGGAGCGAAGCTGGGAGGCGTTTGTTGGAACAAGAAGCAGCTTCAAAATGTAAAGCTGAAGCAAACTTTGTTTTCTCACCACGCTCTAATTGCAGCCTTTTGGGTTGATCTCTCTGGCTCTGTGGTGATTCTCTAGGTCAGCCTGTAAAGGCTGATGGAGAGCTCATCTCTCCTGAGGAGCAACCTGTGCAATGCAGGGTCAGCATCTGAAGCTGTAGAGAGCTCCCGGATGTCTGAGGACACAGACTCGTGGAGGCTCCTATTCCCTCGTTTATGTATTTTGCTTTTTAAAGAAGAGATTTATATTTCCTGTGTAAAATTCTTGTTCTCCCAAAGTCACAAGCCTACAGGCAAAAATGTTTTATTCCCATGTCTCAGGCATGCTCTGAGGGACAATTTATGAGTAAGACAAATACACATTGTTCATACTTCAGCTTGCCAAGCTCTGGGCCACTTAGGCAAGCTTTGTGGAAGCAGCTGATTGCACTTTAGGGTTGTAAGGCTAGTCTGGGTTTCCTGCTTATCTATTTAACTTAGCTGCCCTTACTGATCCTGTACATATGTCCTGGTGCAGTAATACTGTATTACAAGCCATCTAGCTTTCATGCTGAAGAAGCATGCAATCACTCTGACTGTTGAAATCAACCACTGTAAAACTTGGCAGGAGTTTTTCATACCGTATTTCGAAAGAAATTTAACTCCTTCAGCAAAGGCTCCTCTGTGATCTTGAAAAAGTTAGGGTGATCCTGTAGGAATATTTTGTTCCATGGGCTTTGAGCATTTAAGTAGCACTATAGGCCAGTGCATACTCAGATATAATTTTCTGGCATTCTTTTTTTTTTTTTTTTTTTAATTATAGCAATAGATTCCAGCTGGATACACTTAGATTGTCTGGTTTTGATTTAGCCAAATGACAAACAAACGCATTCTTTAGTGACTAGCTCTCCATTCAGAAGTCTTATAGCTTAGTTTTCCAAACTATGCATCTGAACTATTCAATTTTTTTTTTGTAGCATGACTAACATTAGATTTTACAAATTATTTATAAAACAGACAGAAGTGACTGTATAAAACATAATTTTCCTGTATAAACATAGGATTCTCAGTCAGGATCTGCTATTCTAGCATTTAACTGCAGTGCAAATAGGGACTGCAGTGTTTCCTACATAGGCAAATGTACAGATAAAATGCTGATTGAATCATAGAACCACTGAATTGTTTGAGTTGGAAGGGACCCTTAAAGGTCATCTGGTCCAAATCCTCTGCAATGAACAGGGTCACCTACAGCTAGATCAGGTAGCTCAGAGTCCTGTACAGCCTGACAATGAATGCCTCTAAGGGTGGGGCATCTACCACCTCCCTGGCAATCTGTTCCAGTGCCTCACCATCCTTACTATAAAAAGCTTATTCCTTATATCCAATCTAAATCTGCCCTCTTTTCATTTGAAACCATTTCCCCTTGTCCTGTCACAACAGACCCTGCTAAAGAGTCTGTCCCCTTCTTTTTTACAGCCACCCTTTAGATACTGAAAGGCTGCTATCAATCTACTCTGTCTGAGCCCTCTGAGCTCAACTCTGTCCTACTGTGCTCCTGCGTTTCACAGATGGGAGAAAAAGCATGAGCAGCACCATAAATTCCAGAGCAGTGTGTGTTCATTCACCTGAATGAGATGATTTCAACACAATTTTACAATGTATATAAATAGCATGTTTTGTATCTTCCAGTCACAGTGCTTTTCTTTGTGCTATTGAGATACCCATGTCCTTCAGATGCAGTAAAAACAGCACAGTCCCTCCATAGCTCTGTATGTACTCTTCCCATGAATTCTGCTTATGGAAGAGTTCATTACTCTTCCTGGAGTTGACAGAGCAGGGAATTCATTGTGTAAGCAGCCAACATCCTACCTAGAGGTACGAAGCAGAGCATCCCCCAGCTCCCAACCTGCTTGCTAGAGCCCTGCAAGTCAGCAGGGCCCTGTTGCAAGGTTTCAGCCTTTCAGATTTCATTGCCATTCATTGTACCACTTAAGTGCATTTCAGACCCTGCATTTTAAACCAGCTCTAAGTACAATCTAGGGATCTATGTAACTGCACTTAAATTTAAATTCCATTATGTGACTGAATAATTTATAAGTGTGTATAGGAAAGGTTAATTGATCGTAACCTTACTTCTTGGGATGTCAGAAGTATTTTACCATTTTCTGATGTTCTGATTGTCTCTTGAAATGTCTTAAATTTTCTTTTCCAAGTTTGCTTTAAGTTACTTAGAAACAGCCTCATTCAATTTCAACTCTCTCACCTTTAGGAAAACAGTTCTGTCATTTTTGTACATGCTTTATAAAATGTTATGAGTATGATCATCAGTGCTTTGTAGAGGGAGGACACAGAGCAGAGAAAATTCAAGTAACTTAAAAAATAGTGTTTAAGAAGTTATTAAAAAGTAAGACTGAATGTTTTTGAAGATTTTGTCAGCCAGGGACCTGCATGGGAGAGGAGGGGAATTTTGACAGCTGTGGTTAGGGCTAGAAGACTACACCCACAGTGGGGAAGATAGGACTAGATGGGAGATGGGTTAGTAGGCATGGTTGTTATGGGTTGATGGTTGGACTAGATTATCTTAGAAGTCTTTTCCAACCTTAATGATTCTAAGATTCTATGATTCTATGCCTTTCTCCAGTCCCTACAGCCACAGCCTCGAATCATTACGTATAAATGTCCATTTGTTTTAAATTACTTGTAAGAGTATGTTCCCTAATGCCCTATCTCAATATCATTATAGTGCTCAGATCTTACTGAGACTTTGAACAAGCTCATAGGATAACATTTATAAACTATGATGCTTTCAACAAGTTTGCTTTTATGGCTGCTTTCAGCCACTTTGTGCAGTCACAGCAAATATGGAATAGCTGCTAAGACATCAGAGATGGTTACCTTTTCATCTCTTTGTAATGTATCTTTCTTGTAAAATTGAGTCTTCTGAATGATAATGTCAAAAGTTGTATTTGACATCTTGTATGTAAGGAGATTATGTACCAAGAGCAATAGCATCTGAGTAGGGTTTCCTTGCTTTTCAATGCTTCAGACACTCATTTTCTAGTCTTCATGTTTGGTTTGTGCTACAGGAAAGGCTCACATTATGCTAGAGAAATGAATGAGGCCAGACAGGGCACAGAATCAAGTTCTAACAGCTTCATGATATGCAAAAAGACAAAGACTACTTTCATCAAATCTCCCCGCACAAGTATGCACTATTTAAGCTGAAGTTTGATAGACCCAAGCTGAGGTGCCCAAAATGGCAGACTTTAGCTCTTACAGTCACTCTTAAAAAAAATCAGTTCTGCATCTGATCACATGTAAGTGTTAGATTTTCCTTCCCATTCCGTTTGTCATCCTCTTTGATAATGAACACTTGTTTAACTATGATTTTAGGGATCTGCACAGACTTTGCTTCTTCTTACTGTCCCAACTATACAATCTCTTTGGTTGCTATGATTACATCACACCTTACAAGTGCTGTTGGGGACCATCTTATATATAACATGAAAACTGTAAGAATTGTCTAGCATATACTCACAATATACCTACATGAATGTTAGTGTGCCCACTAAGGACTTAAATTAAACTGTAGGTACAATAAGTTGTAATATCCATGTATAAGTGTTTATTCTATGTCAGCTAAATTCTTTGCCAGGATCAGTAGTCCCATTTCAGAGATTTTTAAGACTGAGATAAAATAATTGATCTAACAAAAGGCGTCTTTCAGCAGAGCTGAAGGTACAAATAGATGTTATGAAGGCTTGAAGGCTGTTTAACAATAGTTGCTAATCAAAACACTGGGTGTTAAATTAAGCCGTGATACAGTGTTGAGTCATTACAGTCATCTGTTAGCAATCATCCTTGTTTAATTGAAAACAGAATGCTAGTTTGTATTGAAAGAAAACTAAGAGAAGAAAGACAATTTACACATCGGCAAAATGTTTTTGAAAGATATTTTAATAATAAAATAAAAAACAACTTGGTCTGAATGGTCTGTAATATGTGACAACTAGAGATGCTGAGGTAAAAATAAATTTAGACTGCTTACATTCTGAAAAGTGGGCAATTGAAACAGGTGGTTTACACGAGAGATTACCAACCAAGATCTTGTAACACTGAGTTAAGGAGAATTAAAGTACAACTAACTTTAGCTAACCCAGCCCAAAAGAACTGTTTGAAACAGGTAGGAATAAATCATGCCTTTGGAGGTGTTTGGCTTCTGCATTTACTAGATAATGAGCTTTAACTGCAGGGCTAATTTCTGTAGTTAGTAACAGTAGTGGTAGTTTCATATAGTTAGAGGTAATTAATTTCGTTGAGAAAAATCCCCCTACACTCTTCCCACTGTGCTACCTGCTGTAGGGAACCTGCTTTAGCAGGGAGGTTGGACTAGATCATCTACAGAGGTCCCTTCCAATCCTAAAATTCTGTGATTTTGTGATCTTTAAATAGATTTACACCTATGTGGTTACAGATAAGTGACTACAGATGCAAATAGGAAAAGTGTACTTTTGTGTGGAACAAGTTATACATTTACATCTCTTTCTGCATGTGGAATATCCCAGCCACATGTGAGCAGAAATGTTTTGCTTCTGTAGGGATGTGTAAGAATCCAAGTCATGATGTGTAACTGATACTGCACTGAAACCAATGTATCAAGTAATACTCTTCTCTGTCCTTGGCTTTTCTTCCTGAACAGTTGGCTTGATTCAGCCCACTTAATTAAAGACTTCCTTGGAAAACAAGATAGATGTTGTAATTGTAATTCTATCATGAAATTATGTTCTTCAGATTAGGAAATCTAAACATTCCCTAATAAAAGACAACAAAAAATGAACTTTTGTTGATTTAAAATTAAGAGGAAACTCCATGTGGTGGAATAAACAAAAGCTAACAAGCTAATTACAAACTGAAATATATTTTTTGACAGTATGAAAATAGCAAACAATCAGTTCCAAATGTTAGAAATACAACTAATGGTTGAAATGGCAGCAGTCAAGTTTTACTCACTCTGCCAAGCTTAATTTCCTATCCTGTAAATCACAGACGAATTTCATAAACAAGAGAACTGCTAGAGATGTGATTAATCAGTATTTATAAATATGGTGGTGCTGGCTGACCAATTTTAGACAATGAATATGGAAAATGTGGGGAATCAAAAACCAAAAGGATCTTTTTCAATATGAGGAGTGGGAATATTTTTTCTTCCCAGGTTGGATAAAATAGTCTTGTGGATGTTGCTGAAAAGGAGCTACATTGCAGTTATCTCTTGCAATGCTCCTGTGGCCACTCTCAGGACTTCTCATACTCCTTCTGCAAAGCCCTGGTGCTGCTGCTACAGCTGTGCACCATCCTAGCAGAGCTTCTGAAGCAACAGGGATGCTTTGTCCACAGAGTTTCTGTATTACACTGCATGGAGCAGTCCTTTGGCCACCCGCAGTCATCCTTCTGCTCTGACCTCACAAACAACAGTTGTTCCATGCAGTGATTCCAAGGAGAACAGCTGGTGGTTTTACCTGAACGAAGCAGTAGCACCCATGGCATTTAGAGGGATTGCCTTGCCATTATGGAAATAACATCGCTGCAATGACAGTGGAAACATCACCTGAAAAATTATCTTATGAAGTGTTAAATCTGCTTGTATTTATGAAATGTCACATGGCAACAATTAAACTTTTTTTAGATGTGTGAATCACCAGTATGGAACTGGTACTGGTGAATCTGTGAGAAATGGTTTGTTATGTGTAGTAAAGCATGCTACTTAAAAAGTACTTCCCTCAGAGTATTGAAGAAATCTGCACTTTTTCTTTGGAATAAAGGTTGTTTTTTTTTGTTTGTTTGTTTGTTTGTTTTTGTTTTATTTTGTTTTGTTTTTTGAATGGCTGATCGTTAAAGTAAGCTATAAGTACTGTGGTTTAAAATCATGATTAAATTGATTCTTATACCCGGGTTTACTTCAGCACTTCTGAAAAATCATATTTATGTCTGTCTTTGATAAAGTGGGGGTTTTTTCTTTTTTTTTTTTAGTTTTCTTTCTCAGCTGAGTTGTAAGAGAAGATGCATCACCAAGCCTTACCATGCTGAAGAACAAAGTACCATTATTTGAGACACAAGCACTTACAGTCTTAGCAGAACATATGCAAGTGATGTTGTTCTCCAGACTCCTAAAAGATTTTTCAACACAACATGCTATCATTGAACTAGCAAGTGGACCTAGCTGTTCTGCCAGCTCTGCTTCAAGAATGACAATTTGAACTGAAGACATTGCAATGCCAGTGTTTTTCTTAAAAACTAATAAGTATTGCAAGAAAACAAAGCTGCAAGCCAACCAAACAAAAAAAAAGCTCCATAAATATTGGTGTCTCGTAGTATGAGGGAAGGCTGCATTTAATGCAAGCCATTAATTTATGATTCCAGTCACTTTGGAGCATTTTTAAAGTTGTTATTTCATCAGTGCTCTTTTCAAAACCTGATCCTGATCAATCATCATATAAATTCTAGTCCAAACCATCTTCAGCAAAATGCCATTAAACCATTTTAATCTGTTAGATGTTATTTTTAAATTATTAAATATCACAAATACTCACACTCTCCCTATCACAGACTACTGTGTAAACCAAACCCAAGTAAATTCAGGGACTGGAGGACAACAATCTGCTTTCTGGTGCCCAGGAGTCTGACTGGGCTCATGTATTTTACAGAATACTAGACTAAATACAGTACTTCCCTCCTTCAAATATACTTAGAGTATAATCAAAATACAATTCTGAAGATATGATTGTATGTTATGAAGGTTATGGAGCAGATCGTCTTGAGTGCAACCACACAGCATGAGTGAGACAACCAGGGGATCAGGTCTAGCCAGCATGGATTCATGAAAGGGAGGTCCTGCTTGATTAATCTTGTCTCCTTCTATGACCAGGCAACCCACCTGGTGGATGAGGGAAAGGCTGTTGATATGGTCTACCTAGACTTCAGCAAAGCCTTTAATGCTCTATTCCACTGCATTCTCCTGGGGAAGCTGGCTTCCATCTTCATAAAATGCTTGTTTGTATACAGCAGGCTTCTTAAATACTATCTGCACCTGAAACTGTGTTCCAATCTAACACAGAAATCACAAGAGTTTGAGTAATGACCCTGTGTTTATTCTTTACTTTGATTGTCTTCTATACAGTGGCATCAATGGGGAAAAAGACAACAATATTCTGAAGGCACTGACATAGGTTAAATTAATTTACTGTCTAATTTTAACCTATAGTACTTGTTGGAAGAAATATTAATGTGGGCTTTTTATCTATTCTCAATGTGGTCTTGGTCAGGAGTATGAGATGTTGGAAACAAGTTAATTAAAGAATCTTTAAAAATATATTTCCTTCTGAAACAGAGCTGAGAAGCCTGTCACATTAAATAGCATTTCTTTTATTCTAAATTAGCCCCCTGGTTATGCCTGATACCATACTCTTTGAGTTTTGAAGCTCTGACGCTGGAAAAGTGCTCAGCACTTCACTAGAATAGCATGATAAAAACAGTTTATGGACCTATTTTACCAAATGACTTTTTGCAAGGAGAAGTCCTCCATATACAAATTAAAAAAAAAAACCAAAAAACAAAAAACAACAAACAAAAAAACAAACAAACAAAACATGAGAGATTATTTCATGCTGAACATCTTAAGAATGGTATTTTGTATCTACCATGTTCTAACTGCTTGCTCCATAATTTATTGTATAAAAATCTAGAACTTTACAGCTCTGACAAATCTCTTCAGCAGAGCAATACTTTTTCCTCCCACTTTTAGGACATTGTTCTGATGCTTCTAATTAGCTCTGAAAATTGGTATGGTGACATACTCTGTGTTTCTCATACATAGTGAAAATATGGACTCAGTTTTTTGCTGATATTCTTTTTTTTTTTGCCCCCCAAACCAGCAGAAGTATACTGTTGCATTCACAAAAGTATCATAAACTCAACTTTTATTCATTTACTCATACTCGTCTTCCATTTGTATTGTACACGGAAATGATAAATTGTGACAAACTATGTTTTCTTTACATAGTGAGCTACTGCTATTTTGGAATAATAATTCATCCAGATTTCTCTGATCATCCTCCCAAGTTCAGAAATATATATTTGTCCTTAGTATTGTTTTTAGGTACCTCATGTCTGAGTCAATGTGTGTTGGCAACAAACAAGAATTTGAGTGCTTCTGGAGACACAGATTAGGTTTTGCAGTGTTCATTTTGCTGTGATTTTTCCTTTTTAAGCATATGGAAGAACAACTAATGTAGGTCTGCAAATGCTCTTTTTAATCAAATGGGTTATTGGTGGCTTCAGCTAACAACATTCATCCATTTTCAATTGCATATAGTTGTAAATATGCAGCTGCTCATGTGGGTAAACAACAGTGAAAACAGTGACAAAGATGACATCCTTTGAAAATCTCAGCATCGTTATTTCTGTTGGACATATCCTCTTGTACCAATAAAAAATGCTCTTAAAACCCTTAGAACTTTCATTTTAAGAGTTTGAAAAATATAGGTTTCTGATTTTATTGGTCTCAAGCATAGCCGCCTCTGTCTCATGCTTTGAAATACTGATGAGTAGCAATTGAAGAGTAACTGTTTCAGAAAATGAACACTCACTGAACCCAATTTCGCAGAATGGCCGTTCGCAAAAACCTCTCTTACTTGCGCAAACAGATTTGATGGGTATGTGCACAAATTGTACCCTAAAGTGGCCACAGAGGCAAGGTTCCTATTAGTCATGAGTGCTATGGACATGGCATTCATGCCATATACATTTTAGGGGAAGCTTGCTTTCTTGCTTCACAGTCAGCAGGCTGGATGTTTTACTGTTTGGAGAAGCATTCTCTGGGAGCACATCTTCTAGTTTGGTTTCATCTGAAGCTGTCTACACATGGTTGCATCTGAAAGGAGCTGTCTGCACTTGGTCCTGGCCCCCTGCTCTGGGTGTCCCTGCTGGAGCAGGGATTGGATGTGATGGGCCCAAAGGGCCCTGCCAGCCTCAGCCCTTCTGTGATTGTGTGAATTCAGGCGGAGCACTCAAATCCTGCTGCCGGCATGAATCTAACTGGTAAGTGCAGATGATCAGAAGATTCACCTTAGCAGTACCCTCCTGGACTTAAATAAAACATTAATCCAGGACACCTAGGGTTTGTCGAGCATCCAATTGTCCTCTTCAGCATACTTGTACCAAATTCAGGAACATGATTATTTACAGAAGAAATATTGCAATGTCTGTTCCCTTTTCTTTGCCATATGTGAGGTATTTTAAAAAAATATTCTACATCCTCTTTCCTAAAACAAAAGAGAAGCATCCTAAGGGACGTAGACTACCAATGTGATCAGGCCTCTCTCTGCCAAGTTTCTGAATGAGTGCTTTGAAAAATAACACTCCTTTCCCTGAAACAATGGATATAATTCTGAGGAAAATTGTGTAATCCATCAATTCTGCATAGGTTTATGGACTGAAAGGAAGGTTAGAGAGAGGGAACAAACAGTAGAGGAGGACTCTGTGCTGGCAGTAAACACTATTAAATCTCTGTAGTTCCTGCAGTTTCAAATTTGCAAAGTGTATGATATGTCATTTAGTCACATATGCTTTGTCTGAGTGCTCTCAGGGAGCAATAGCCTGGCCTTGAAAAATATGCTGGTGGTTCTGCTTTGAAATATGAACAAGGAAAGCAGCATTCCTGCTCTCTGTACAAGGCTGAACCAGATGGGGACCTCCCATTGCCAAATCATCACCAACCCCAAGAGATTTCTGTCTGGTAGGTTTTACAAAATTCCTAAACGAAATATTGCGTTTGGAAGAAAAAAGAAGAGAACTCTATACTTGTAGATGTTTTTGTTCATATATTTTAGAACAGCTGAATAAAGTGCAAATTAATCTTACATTTTTATGTATGATTTGTATGAAGTAGGAAAATCTTAGCTTTTTTATGCATTCAGGCTTAAAGAGATAATCCGTGAAAGCAAAGGTTGTTTTTCCTCCTTTCAGCTGAAGGAATAGAAAATAATTTTTGTAGAACAGTTCTTAAATTTAAAGGAAAAAAAGAAGCAGGCTACACTTTTAGTCACATTTAATGAAATGCCAATCAAGAAAGGCTTTGTTCTAGTGAGTATATGCTTCAGTCTTACTCTGAATGCAGGTGAGAAAATTGTGGTGTCCTGAACTGCTATGTACCATTGCATGTGCTTTTTAATGATAATAGACCTATCCAGTGACAGAGTATTTGTCATAGCACTGAATATTGTGTGGACAGTTCTTAATAATAAAATGAAATGTAATGATAGTATTAACAATACAGAACATTTTAAGTTCCTTGGTATATTTTTGAGTCCAGGTACCTATGTTGCATGCAGAGTTATTATTATTTATTCTTATCTTTAGAACTTCTTAGCAGTAGGTGAAAATGCAGCTGATAAATGTCCTGAAAATGAAGGATCTTTTTAAGACTGTGGGCTTGCTCATGATCTATCCTTTTGAGTGTTCACCTTTACAAAGAGCAGGCAGTGTCCAAGGGAATTGCTGAGTTTCTCATCTTTTCTATGGTTGGTCCCAGTGGCAGAAATAGAAGTTTTTAAAAACATCCTAATGTTGGTGGGGTTTTTTTTTCTTTTTGTTTGTTTTTGTTTTCCCTGGGAATACTAGAGTGCAAAAATAGAAGGTTAGTTTTATGGAGATATATGTTTGAGCCTGTGTGTTCTCAATGTTTGGCAGAGAATCCTGGAACTTCAAACGCTACAGTGATCTGGCAACTAGAAAAGGAAGAAACCTGTCTTTGCTAAAAGGAAATGTAATAAAATCTATATGCCTCACTGCCTTTGTAGTGTTCCCCTGTGATGCATCAATTTGATCAGGAATTACTAGACTAATAAATTAAAGAGTATATTCTACTTTTGCTGTGGCCTATCTCCTGTAAAGGACTGCTTTTCTTCCTGATATGTCATTTGTGTTATATATCTGTTTTGCTAGTGTTTAGTCAAATTATTACTCCTCTAGTGAGCCCTCCAAACACTGATTGATAAAATTGTCCATAAGACTTGATTGACAGATGATTCCAGGCACTAAGATTTCACTTTTAGGGCCGTACAAACCTTGATTACCTTCTACTATATAGTTTGACCTCAAGGTACTGTTAGATCTTGGTCTGTCTCTGTCATGCCATAAACACAAACTCATGGTGTCTCTTTCAAACTTTCAACAGTAAATTGTACACAAAATGAGTATATATAAAACCAAACAAATACCACTGCCTCATCTCTGTATACTGCCAGAGGATACAATTTGGATTTTTCATGATGTTTTGCATGAAGCAAATTGTGTTTAGTAATCTATTTCTGAGACACTGTAGATTTTCATCATTCATCATTCACATTAACAGTGTAATACAGAATTGAGATTTCTCTACGTACATTCTGCAGTTCTCTCCTTAGATGCTAATTTTAGTTCTTTGTTTTCACTATCATTTCTAGAAGTGTTCATAAATAAAATTTAGAAATGGTCATCTTGATATTTTACATCGTTGCAATGCATGGATGTGCATGCTCAGTAAGTTCAACATAAGGACCTTTTTTTTTTTTTCCTAAAGCAAGTGAAACCTTGTTGTAAATAAAACAAAGACATAAAAATGATAGATTCAGCCTAGCATATATATTCTGCTATAGCGTCTATTCTGCAGAAAAATGTGGTGCAGATCAGAAACTGTTTACTATGTAATCGCTGGTATGGGCTACGCTCATGCTCAGGTATGCAGAACAGGAAAGGAAAATCTTGGTGTCAGGACTGAATCTAGACTCTATGGCTCCATCTCTACCACTGCACATACCTCATGACTGGGATTAAACACTATAAATAGCCATTTATTCCCTTGAATTGCTAGTGCACTCCAAGGAATAGTTTTAGTCCATATTCATGCCAAAAAACTCTCTGCTCAAGCACAAGCAGGAATAACACAGGCTATGGTAGTAAAAAATAGTGCTGCCATTTGGATGTAATCGAGGTGTGGCTTGCACTCTGTTCTTGTAGCCCTGGTCTTTATTTTCAGCCCTCTGAGTATTGTGTTCTACTGAGGAGGAGCCAGATATGATGAGGGGGTGACAGATATTATTTTTAATGCAAAATTTGATTGGGAAGGAGTTACAAGAAACAAGATCACCAATTTCATAAGTAGTAATTTGTAAAATTTATTCCTGCTGATTGAGCTAAGGAAATGTATATTGCGCCCTTCCTCGGGATTAGTGTGCCTTCACTTTAGGACTGTAGACCAGAGGGTAGTAGCTCAAGACGACAGCTCTTTTTCCATAACTGTACTACATTCTGGTAAGTGGATAGCTCCACCAACAGAGTTTGACTGCCCTTTTCTTCAGAAAGTGTTTTGTCATCATTTCCCAATGAGACTATGATTATGGGATTTTTTATTTGAAAAATGGGGAAAGAAGGATATTGTGTATAATACGAGTGTGAGTTAGCTTGATCTGGTTCACATACACTGGAGTCACCAACGTATAAGACACTAATATACAAGCTCTAACGAGATGCTTTGGGATCTGCACTTTTTTTTATAGCAAGCAAGATATATGTACAATCTGAAAATAGATGATGTATTTTACTTAGTTAAATGCTCAAACAGAAACAATATGCATTAAACAAACATATTCAAGGAGTATTTGTGATGCACATAGGTTTCATCAGTTCAGTCCTTAATAGAACTGCCTTTAATTTCCATTTTTTGTTATGGTAAAGAGAACAGTGTATCCTTTCAAATTTCAAAATAATAAACAGTATTAAAATCAAATCGAATCATTAGGGGGAAAAGGAGCGACCATTCAGCTGATGAAAAGAAAACGTTAATATAAAGTTGCCAGTATTTGGAAAAATTCTAAGCATTTGGAAATAAGTCTTTTCAAAGAAAGCAGAGTGTTGTTTAGATTCAGTGCTATGTACAGTTATAGACACATATGGCCTTTTTTTACTTTTGACAAATATTTCTTTAAAAACATCTGATTTCTGTGGAAATATTTGTATCACTGAATCCTTAGTGAATAATTTGTAATGCCGTTTTCCACCTGCAGGTTGTTTAGGAACAACTTAGTTATATTTGCTCTCTTGGGTGGTGTGATTAATTTCATCATGAATTACTCACACTAACAGCAATCAAACCCCGCATGTGCTGTAGTTTTGGCCAAGCACATGAACTACTCTTTGCCCATAGCAACTTGCATTCTGATACAAAGAAGATCCCAAGAAGCCCTGGGGATGATCACAGACAGTGAAGTACACACTGCTTGTGCTGTTGAGCATAACAGCACAAGGACTACACTTTCATGCTGGCCTGATTCTGTCCCTTTGCTAGTAGTTGGTTTCAGTGACACAAGTCCCGGATAAGTATTATGCAACTTGGAAGAACTAAATCATTTGAGATTCTATTAGAGGCAAAAAATCCCAACATGTGTGTTCACAGACAGATACACATGCGTACAAGCATCTCATCTGTTTCTCAATGTCTCGTTTGTCATTGCAGCCTCAACCTGGGTCTCATTTTGCTTCCCTGACAATGGCAGCTCTGTCAAGAAGCTGTGCAGCAGTCCTAGGCCTTCAGTTGCAAACAAAAAGGAGTAAGGCTGCAAATAATCTGCTATCAGCAGTTCTTGGGGTTTGGACATAACTCAGTAACAGACCTTGTTTGTAACTGAGAATTAAGAGTATTTATACAGAATGTCTAAAGTTGCTGAAGAGTCACAAACTATCCTGCAGATAGCTGTTGTCACAATGACTGCAAATAAAAATAATCCCACAGATAGCAGCCTAGTCCTTGTTCCTGTAATATTACAACCTATGCATTCAGCTCTCCTAAAATTACTGGTGCAATGAGTAAGCTATTAACTTTTGTATGGAGTAATTAATCAGCTGTATGTGTTCTTTGAGTGATGTTGCAATCTCTTTGCCCTGTAATTAGGATTTGGCAGGGCAGTGATAACTATTAAGGGAAATCAGTTTTCTGAGTACTGGAGGCAGGAACAAAGTTGTTCCTTTGGCTTGCAACTGTGATGTTGCAAATGAATTTTGACCACTTGGAAGGCTTACTCTGTCTCTGACCATTAAATTTATATATAAATAAGAGGTGAAACAAAGTTACTTGAGCTCATCAACAACGTCATAAAACAGAGAGTCCCGACCTACAGCTTCTGAAACTGTGGTACTTCGCTTTCTGCAGATGCATTTTCTTCCCCAAGTGCATAAGGAAAGCAAAACAGGGATTTACTTTTTTGTTTTTTTTGCCTGAGGATCAGTAAGTTTGGGTTGTAACCATCACAGGGACACACACAGAGTGTGTTTTAGAGGCTGTTATTACAGATATTGAGTAGGTTCTACTGGGGCAAGTCCAAATACTACATCAGACAGTAGCATGATTTTGCCTTACTTCTTTGTGGTGCCTTAGTTACATACCACATTCCTCGAGTTCCACACCAAAATATCATGTATTATTGTCATGTCATTTAACTAGTTTCTAGGCATTACACACACACACACACACACACACACACATATATGTACAATTCACAGTTTAAATTGGATATTTGAAGAATTAAGGAGGATATAAAATAGTAATTTTGGTTTAGTGGATGCACTTGGATCTAACAGATTTGTTGAGACACTGTTCTTCATTAGATGAAATATTAGGAAGGTTAAACTGAGTCACAGAAGGAAATGGGATGGCAGCGGGTGAGCAAGTAATAGCAGAAGAACATTTAACCAAAATGTGCAAGCAGGAGAGGAGTGAATGATAGGTGCAGAGGAAGGCTCTGTTTGCCTGCCAGAAAGGAAATCACATTAATGCTCTAACAATTGCAGAGACTGAGCTTTGGAAACATTAATTGGCACCTGTCCAGTGATTCTGCAAAACATTTCTGTTGTGGCCAGTGCTGAATACCAGTGACTGCAGTTTTGATTGTCCAAGTTTAGATAAAACAAAATTTTAAGAATACATGTTTCATGGTATCTGTGAAATCCCTCAGGACTGCAGTTGACCATGCCTGAAATATCTTTGAGTCTTGGGATAGATATTAAGCCACTTTAAATGGGAGTCTGAAGATCCTTCTTAACTTCCGTAAGCTTATTCATGTTTGCAAGGCATTCTTCCCCTCCCCAACATTCCTCCATTACTTCTATGGAGTTGATGGAGAAGGTATACGCCCCTAAAAAATAAAACAAATTAGTGAGGATTGCTGCTAAGCAAAAAAATGGGATGGTAAATCACAGCCGGTGATTTGGTTAGAAAAAGGTTTTTGCTCAAAGACACAAAATCTACATTGTTGCAAACTGATTCAGATGCATATCTAAGCTGCATCATAATATGGGACTAAACTGTTTTTGTACAAATGCCCTATTTTGACTCTCATACCTGTTTATAAATATGCAGTAGATAGAAGAAAGAAGATGTCAGGCATCAGAAAGTAGGATGTAAATTTGTATTCTGCTCTTGCAAAATCCAATATTGTCACAAAAGTTGTTAAAATCTTCTGACAGTTTCTCTGTCAATACAAATGGTTTATAAGAGCATCAGATTCTTATTGATACATGAATAGATCAGTCTCTGTTCTGCTCTGGTTTGAAGATGTGTTGGATTACTATGGAACTCAGGAAGTAAATAATCTAATGAAATTAATGCTTTGTAAAACACTTTTAAAAGAGTAAAGAGTGGTTTCCCATCCAACTTCCATATACATTTATTTAAACAAAAAAGCTATGATAATTTGATTAACGTCATATACATCATAAGCTATATTTTCTGCTGCCTTGTTTTAATAGAAGCACTTACCTCACATCTGGACAATCCGCCAATCTGGAACATACTGTTGGCTGTGATCCCTCTGGGCACCTGATGTAGGCATCACTGCCTGACTACACTCTGAGGAACTGTCAACATGGATCTTGTGTTTTGGTAGTTGTGGCTTTGCTTTCTCAGTTTACTGAGGAAAAGTCCCTTTGCTTCAGCTCACTGGTGCAAACAAGCAGGCGAGCCTGTCCTTTACAGTATTTTTTGTAACTCAAGTTGCAAGCTTCACCTGCTTGTATGTCTGGGCTAAACATCTGTAGTAGTATTTGACTTTACTGCAAGAAGAAATAGAGGTTTGAGTGTCATGAACTGTACACTCACCACTCAGTATCTAGCAGTGCGCTTAGAAGACAGTAGTTTGAGTCAAAGTATATAGCCACACATCAGAGACAAAGCAAACTACACTGTGAAAACTAATTTTAGAAACTAATTTTAGAGGTGCTCTGTACAGAGCAAATTAAGGATTTTAGTGTCTAGTTGCATTAAAGAGATTTGCACTGGGGTTAAGGCAGGCACAGACTGCAGTTGGAGACAAAATCACTGTTTTGTCAGAGCTGGGCATGCCTTTCCTTTTCCTTCCTCATGACCTTTTCTATCTGGTACTTTGTTATTCATCAGTGTCACCAGCTATGACTCAGACATCTAGCCAAAACACATTAAAGAAAGTACTACCACAGATAGGTGGGTTTTGTTCCTTTGTCACAGAAAATGTTAATTTCCCAAGTTTCTCAGGAATGCACAAAAATATAAAAATTGATCCACCTCTCTCCAACTCATACTCTGCCTGGCTTAGTTATATTTATTTTCTGCTTGAGAAGAAGACTCTTTTCCTGAAGCAATTCCTTCTTGACTAAATCATAGAATCATAGAATGGTTTGGGTTGGAAGGGACCTTTAAGATCATGTAGTTCCAATCCCCTGCTATAGGCAGGGACACCTTCCTCTAGACCAGGTTGCACAAAGCTCCATTCAGACTGGTCTTGGATGCTTCCAGGGAGGGGGCATCCACAACCTCACTGGGCAGCCTGTTCCAGTATCTCACCACCCTTATAGTAAATAATTTCTTCCCGATATTTAGTCTAAATCTACCCCCTTCCAGTTTAAAACCATTTTCCCTTGTTCCGTCACTATGTGCCCTTATAAAATGTCTCTCACCAGATTTCCTGTAGGCCCTTGCCAAGACAGATCAGGCTTGAAAACTGGACAGCCTTGCATCTATCATCTTCTTTTCAAGCTGTGTGTTAGAAAAAGGCATTTGTATCCAGTGCAGATGACTTGCTTCTTTTTGCTACTCAGTGTTGCTCATGACATATCTGATAGTCATACCCAGCAAATGTGATTATGTTTTGTACAAATATGGAATAACCAAACTAGTAAGGCTGCCATGAGGGCACATTGCTATTGGATCTAGTTTAGGAAGTCTGAGTGATTTAGATGCAAGCATACGTGATGGTCGCTTCACTAAAAGCACGAGGCAGGAAATAACGAAAGCATAGTCACAACACAGCCAGAGCTAGACTGTTAATCATCCTCAGTCTCTAGCTCCTGGTGGCTTTTTTTCCTATTATCAAAGGCAAACCAAAATTCCAAGAAACAAATAAGGATTTGATTCTTTTTTCGTGTTTTTCTAGTGAATATATGTTGTGATTCAATGTGTGTCTTTGTAACCACTTGTAATCTCTCCACTGATCCGTTTTAGATCTGATCACAAGTACTGAATGTCAGCTGTCTCAAAACTACTTCCTCTCTCTCAGGTTAAAAAGAAATCTCCAACGGATAATAGCCTGGATGAACAATAAAATAATTATGGGCCTCTGTGGGGGAAAATCCCATTATATTACAATGAGAAAATGAAAATACATTGCCAGTATTTGGCCTGGAATATAGAAAAATTAGAGAGCATTTGACTGAAACAAAAAAAGGTGATGAAAGGCTAAAAAAAAAAAACCACCCTATTTTCTTCTTTTTCTTTTGCTGTATCTTTGTGAAACTCAGTCATATATCAAACTAGAGGGCACTAAACTGAAGATCAATAAGAGGAGTGTTACAAGCCATGTGTGAGTGTGGCTGTGCTTGGGTGCTTATGTGCATGCATAAAAAGAGAGAGAGACATAAAAGCTGCATTATTTTCTACCACATAAAGAAATGAACTAACAGACTGTGGGGGGAATAATTGACCAGAAGATCTTATGAAGCTGTACTATTTTCTGATGTTATTTCTTCTTTTCTCTGACATTTTTATATGTTTTCTAACAACATCATTGTATAAAATTATATGGTATTATGGCAGATCTTTTTTTCTACGAAATACAGAAATGCAAGATATCTTTGGAGGCCCTCATTAATAAACTTGAATGCTCATCATTAGTTTATAATGTAAGTCAGGTCAACTCAACACATCAGAGTGAGTGAAGGGAGGAACAAATGGCTTACTTTAATTCACATTGCTAATCTATCTCATCACAGTTATAAACTATGTAACTGCTTATTTGATATGTAGCCACACTGGAAGAAAATTTTTAACAGCCAAATATTTTACTTGGATGTAATTTTTCAGAACAAAAAGATGAAAAGAAACACTTGGTTGGCCAGAAAAACTACTCTTGATTGAACTATTCATTCCGTAAGAATTTCGGCTGAGATCTTCAAAGAACTCATGCATCATTTTGTTTGTGCTTTATGTTGCAATATCCATCCCTTAAAAACTGTTTAGCTGTTTTTTACCACTAAATTGTTTCCTGCTTGTGCAAATTATTTCAATATTAACACAAGGAAACTTTGCTCTAGAATAGAGTCACTGTTAGTTAACATCTGTCTTAAAGATTTTTATTCTTTTTTGATCAACAAAAGCATAGAATATTTTAAGCATTTTTACTGACTTAAATAAGAAGCCACTAATATATTATGTGCATAACACACATTAAAGTTATGCTGTCTAATGCCAAAAAATGATACAAAAATTGAAAATTAATATCTGCTGTTCTATAATGAGTCCCTTCTTCCCCGCTATTTTTGGATGTTTATTTCACACGAAATCGTGGAGATAATCTCTTTCATTCTGCATTGGAACAAAACCATGTTTTGCAACATTCTACTCTGGGAAAAGTTTTAACTCATCCAAACTCATCCAACTCCAGAGAGAGAATTCAGAGCAGACTGTGAGCTATGAGACAGCATGGCACTGCCAGCCACAGAAAAGCAGTTCTGGGGGTATCAAGAATGCACAAATGATGAGTTAGGGTAGTATGGTTAGGTTGCGGTTGGACTTGATGATCTTTAAGGTCTTTTCCAACCTGAGAAATTCTATGATTCTATGGCAGTGAGTATCTTACGACTTCTGAAGCTTTTATCTTTCCTAGAACTCAGAACTTAGTCTACTATGTTTGACCTTACTTCTCTAATCGGGTCAGATATTTTCCTGTTTTCCCGGCATTGTTTTGTTGGTTTTTTTCTTGTCTCACAATGAACATTGGGTATTCATTACCTATGACTGTGCCAGAGGATTGAAATGCTGGATGGAGTCAGTAAACTGGCAGACAGTCCATTGATTCAGCTAAAAATCTGCTGTTGAAACCTATGACCAAATAACCTTGTTAACCTACTCAGTAATTTAAAATATGTTTCATAAAAACTGCTGTTCACAGAAAAGTTACAGCCACACGTGGCTTGCAGTCACAAAGAGTTTTCCGATGAATTTGGTTAGCTTGAGAGATTCATTTCATCTTGCCCTGTGTCAGCTGAGTGCAACAAGAAACAGAGAGTAACCCACTCCTCATTATCCTTCAAACCACAGAATAAGGGAGAGCAGCTAGCACTCTTCCATTTGTTAGCAATAATGGAAAGTAAGCAATGGTAATTTGGACCACATCTGCACATCCATCTTTTTATAGCAGATAATGGATTGGACTGGTGCCAGCTTGTTTGCTGGTGAAGGTCTTTGCACTCACACTGCCAGTTTTCTGATGCCTACAGCTGAGCGCTTAGGACTGAGAATTATTCAAAGGCAGCTTGAGGTTGCACTGGTCATAAATCCTACAACAGTGACAGTCTGCAGGACCGCAGTCCTGGAAAAATTTTCGTGGCCAAATGGCTATCCATCATCAGCCACATAGCAAGGGCAGCTGGATAGTGCCATTGTCACCCCTCTTAACTGTGTGTGTGCATGCATGCATTGAGTGATAAGGATCCACATTTTCTCCCTCATAATCTCCTATTATCAGCTAAATATTCTGTCCTGGAGAACAACAGACATGTTTGCCTTAAAGAACAGGCTCAGAACTGCCTAAGTCACAACCTAAGTGTCCATGCTTGAGATCTTTTTTCCCTTCTTCCCATAGCCTCTGGCCAATATTGGGTAGTCGTGCCACTCAACTACCTACACCTATGTACCCAATTTTTTGCAAGGATATCCTCCTGATTCAGGTAGGAAATATATATTTTATTACTTTCCATCGTTATTCTGTGATTTGAAAACAGACTGAAAATATTTTAACTAAAACTATCAGATGCATTTTATAGACACTAGAAATTTTTCTAAGTAATACAGTTGTAAATCATGTGATACCATTTCTGCTCTGCAAATCAGTGTATGTTCCAGGAGATTGCTGATTGGTTAATGAGTAGCTAGACTGCTTATTTTTTTTTCATTAGAGCCCACATAAATAAATTGTGAATAATGAATAACAAGATTTGGGAAGCCATTCTAGATTGAACCTAGAAGTTTTATTGAATTAGCACATTTTATGTAGAAATTGTTTATAGTTTGATTCACTTTCATTAGAAAGCTTTTATTCATTTGTTTGTTTTCTGGGAATAGAATAAATGTACAACTAAGAATGCAGTAGGTTTTTAACTGAAAGATTCCCTTGCATGACCTGGATACTGTAAGTCTATCTTAAATTACATCAGCATACTAATTCAAAATCTAAACTATTTCTGTGACCAAAGGATCTCCTTAAATATAATTTATTTGTAAATGCAAAACTAACACTGTTTAAAATTAATCATTATGGACAGTTCTCAATCAAATTTATCTGTGGAATAAAAATGCAGTGAAGAAACTAGAACTGCTGAATCAAAGAGACATGGAATATTTTGGGTTGGAAAGGATCTTAGAGATCATCTTGTCCAACTCTCTGCCATGGGAAGGGACATCTCTCAATAGACCAAGCTGCCTGAAGTTCCATCCAGCCTGACTGCAAAGAGAAAATGAAGTTCTTACAAGCAGTTCTTGAAGAGACTTCTGACTTGTCTGCTGTATGATCTCATTACAGAAATGCTGGATAAGGTGATGACTCATAGTGAAGTCCAGGCAACATGAACTTAAAAACTCAGATCCAATCCAGTGTAGCTGAATTTATATCATGATATCTAGTCCTGCTGTTCACAATATGTGTATGTGGACATTTCCATGTGGTGAGCTTGGTTATGACTACAGTACTTTTAGTTATGGTGTTGTCTCAGGAGGAAATCAGTTCTAGCTGTAACTTGTTCTTACAACTGTTTCCACCACCCTTTTTTTCTGAGGTCCTCTCAGCCATCTTTATGTGTGTCTTGTGATTCCCCTCTTGTACTTCTGCCAGTTCATCCTGGGGACAGATGAATGCAATACTTTTAACTTTAATAAATAATGCTTAGGTCTGTTTGTCTGTGTATTATAAATGATCCTTTTGACTGTAGCATGAAGGAAATGCTAAGTAACTTGGTGAACCAGACCAGAGCAGAGTTTCTAGAGCCCCAAGAACTGGAGGTTGTGATGCCCAGATATGACACTGAGCAAGTCGCTTTCCTCCAGTTTCCACTTACACATTAACGTACCATTTGTGTGTACACTACCTACATCTGGAAGACCCCTGACTTGGCTTATTTCTACCAGAATATAAAGTTTAGGCAGTTTACAATATGTGAATGCTTCAAATGAAACCCAGAAGTTCAAACGAAAATACTATTAAGAAATAAATGGAGTGAATGTGATTAATGTGCCAGGTCTTCAAGAGCTCCTTTCACACTTGTCCATGAATATTTGAACTTACAACATAATAAGAGTGGAAGTAAAAATGCCAACAGGTCATATTAGAAAGACACAACTCAGAGAGATACCCAAAGCATAAAATAAGACAGATCACAGAGTACCTGAAGTGGACAGTGTAAAGCAGGCACTTACCATTGGTATCTAATAGAATTTCCATAGAAAGTCAACACAAAATAAATACAAAGCTTAGCCTGGGCGTTTTTCTGAACACTGACAGGTACTTACCTACACTTTTAAGCAATCTTTAGGAATTTGATCAGAGCTGAAATCTATAGAATACCATTGCTTACATAATGACATCTTCAGTTGTGTAATTTTTAGGCACCACTGTAGAGGTTCTCCTTTTAATACAGTAAAGTTATTTTTGAGTGCAATGTCTTTGATGTAGAATGTTGTACAATGTAGGATTGTACTTCATGGCACTCGCAATGCAGGACTGCTCTTCAACACACTTGTAATGTTCTGTTTTCAGCTATCTGTAAGGTCCTCTGACAATTAATGATCAGAAGGGAATCATGAGTTTCAGATATTAGTAGCTGTCTTTATGTGTGTGAATGCTAATACCTTTCTGTGCTAGGGGAATGTATGAATCTGTATTCACAAATTTATCAAAGATTTACAACCACCAAGTACAGAAAACAAAAATGTCCCTTGGCATTCTTCTTCTTGTTCTTTTTTTAAAGTCTTTTTTTCTTCAAAATGTTGATTGCTCATGTGAATCTTCAATGTATTATTTTCTCCAAGATACAGTAAAAGTGTTTAAGCCAATAAATATCTTTCTATATATCCAGATTTTCTATTGAGATATTCTTTGCTTATTCATATTCTGTGAGGGGCTTGTTTCTAATTACTGATGGATTAGTGTGCATTTCAGCTTGAGGTGGAATAGCTGGATGGAGAGAACAGCTGTCGATACTTCCATAATAATTTAGAAAGCTAGTGCTTTGTAGCTGCAAAACAAATGAGCCAGATTGCACACCTTAACCATGCTGAGTCTGAATTTACATGGAACAAGTTTTTTTCCATTACACAAAGAACATTACTGCATGAATGGTCCCACTGATCAATAAAAGTAATTACAGAGCACAGTACTGTCGATAGGTACCTGGCAGAACTCTTTTTGTCTCAAATTGCCACCTGCCTCTATTGAATAAGTTTTTCTACTGTAAGAAAAGCTACTCTCAACTCTGAGAACTTCAGTTGATAGCAGTAGGCATTTTTTTGTGAGTTGGCAGAGATTACCATTGTTTGTCAGTAGGTTAATTGATAGCACTGGCCTCACTCAGTAACTTGGTCATGCAAGGCTAGTTACTTAAGTAATATTGCATTAAAATTTATGTGTTACTGTGTACCTCACGGGAACTGCTAAAAATTGCAATAACATGGACATGAAATACTCGCCATTACACTTTCTGACATTTTTTTAAGTTAATATTATCATTTGTGTGCCAGTACCCTATGCCCAATCTGAGCAGTCTATCCTATCTTCTTATTAGATTCCCTTTGAACACTTTTCTGGGTGATGAGCTCTCTATTCTGTGTGAAAATTAGATGGCCTCTCTAACCTCCACTCAGTCCCTGTGGCTTTGTGGATGGGATGGGCCAGCACCTTGGGCAGAGGCAGGACTCTGTGCCTGCTCAGTAGTGCCTATTCTGGTTGTACTATAATGCTCCCGTGAGCTCACCTGAAGCACAAAGCTTCTGCCTGGAGGAGATGACCAGAGGCAGCCCATCATGGTGAGAGGCGGCAGCTCCCTCCTCACAACTATATGCTATGTCCTTTTCCCTTCCATTTTCAATGATCAGTACAGCAGCAAGCTCTTGATGTCTGAAGAACAAGATTAACAAGGCACAAGTGTCTTTTGCATATGTTGTGTTTACATTCTCATTATGTTAGATATGACTGCATTTTCCCCCATGACCTACTGAACCAGCTTCTCCTCTGACAAGCAAACCACTGGTCTTCCAGTGGTTACATTCATAGAAGCACAGAAATTAAAAACGGAGAGGCAGCATTATGAAATCCTATTTGTCAGCAGTGATAAAGAATTGTTTTTTAATGTGAGACTTCTTTTTTTCTTTCTTTTTCCTCCTTCTTTTTGGGAAGAAATCTCTTGTGCTATCATGAGATTTCAAAGAGTTCTTGCATGAACATCCCACAGTATAACACTCCTAACTGTTCATGACAAGTGGCCTCCATTGTCCTGAAGAATTTCATGCCACTGGCTAACCTGCCCACAGCCCAATTTATTAATTTTTTCCTTTCCTCCCTCTCTAAACATTCCTGAATTTCTGTAGAGTGTGAAAGAAAGAAATGAAAACTTGTGAGGATGTAAATAAAATATCTTTAAAATATGCTGCACCTAACTGTATTCATTTTGTGACAAGATTCTTTTCAGACTCGTAAGTGGTTTATCTGTTTGTTATCAGGGTTTATCTGGACTAAAATACACATTAATTATAGCAATGTAAACTCTAGTACTCCTGAAATAAGAAGAAGCAGAATAAACAAAAAGCAATTTTGACAGAAACACAAGATTTCTGGTCAAGTGCTGCTAACCTAAACTGATTGACTTTGAAATTATGTTCCTGTAAGAATGTTATTTCTATCAAAACTAATTTACCAGAATATAGATTAACAACTTTTAAGAACATTCTGCAAATGGGCAGCATGAAGTAGCAGGAAATCCCACAACAGCACATATTTGAAGGCCACAGCGCCTTAGAACAACGTCTTCCTCCTGATGAAATGCCGTGACCTTTCCATATACCTATTCCACATCAAGCTGTCATCGTTGAATTGTCATTGGTGTCACTGGTAAATTGAAAGTAGCCCTTAAGAACAAGAGGTTACACTGCCTTGTAGTTTTAAAGCTTACTTTTTTGTCTACAAAAGAATTTCTTATGACAAGGCAAGAACCTGTGCTTTGTATCATAGAATCATAGAATGGCTTGGGTTGGAAGGGACGTCAAGGATAATCAAGCTCCAAACCCCCCGCCACAGGCAGAGCCACCAACATCCGCATTTAATACTCTGTAGTTACAAAACATTGTCCGAAAAGAAGTAGAATGTATCAATAATAAAACTTTCTAGTCTGAATACTGATACTATTCAAGCTAAGTACTTTAATGGTAGTCACACAAATCATGTTAACTGCCATTGCTATTGATTTAGTTAATCTTCCTCTTGAGGTAACATGAAAATAATTTATTTTGGCATATGACAGCCATGTACAAATAGTAATTTACTTCATGCTTTTTTCTTCTTTTGATGGAAGCTTTCTAACAGTATCCTTTAACAAGGCAAAAAGCCTAACCAGTTTTACAGGGAAACTCAATTCCAGCTAGCTCATAAACAAACTAATTCACACTTGGCTACAGTGTTTTGCCACCAGCACAATTTCCTTTTCTGGGAGCCCCAGCCTCTTACAAATTGTTTCTACTCCGAATAGGTAAGGGGTACCATGCTGAAACCCTACCTTCTGTTGGATTTTTTGGATGTCTGAAACACTATCACCTTAGTCAGCATTCTGTTTCAATTTTGAGTCTATTTCTTAGTTCATACCTTTAGTTCTCTTCTCCTTGTCACAGTGATAGATCCATCTGGCAGGGCTTTTCTACATATGTGCACAATTTGTTCTCACTTTTACCTCCTGATTTCAAATAAATTCAGAAAGAACTCTGAAAATGCATTACTTAATTTTTTCAGAAATTCTTGCCTGTTATTCTGCATATTTCTAGTGTGTTCTCTTTCTACTGTATACTTATTCATCTCTTTTGCCTGCAGAATAATACCTATATGCCATAATATACTAGCTTTCCTTTGATTAATTCTGCTGATTCTTAGAAGTTTCCTTCTTCCTTGACAGCAACTAAAAAGATTTCTATGCTAAAGGATTCTGTCTGCATAGTTTTTCTTTGCTTGTTTTAGTAAAAAGAAAATCCTGGTACATATTTCATCTAGTTCTTCAGCTGCATCTGCTTTTTTATGACTTCTAACTAGCTTTCCAGATAGACAAATACAAGCAGTGTCATATGAGATCTTGTGCAAAGTTTTGTCTCCCTTGAGCCAAGTGGAATCTAGTCCTTTCATAAAAGTAATAATTGCCTCCAAACTTCCATTGAAGTCTTTCAACATTACAAAGATAAATAAATAAATAATAAATGAATATTAAGTAATGAGTACTTCTACCTAGGACTAGAAAAGTTGTGATGTAGTACCCTATAATTTTAAGTCTAAGCTACTGAGAAAATTTCACTTTTCTTGATCTGTCTAAATATTGCTTATGTTAAAGAGTAAGCTATATTTAAAAAATACCTGCAAGGTTGACATTTTCTTCCTTTGGCAACTTTGTTCAATGAAAAGCTTTAAGAAAGAAATTGAAAAGTGAAGAGCTCCTTCCATAAAAAATAAGATGTACTTCATAGAGCTCTTCTGGCTTTTTTTTTAACTCTAGTAGTGGATACTCCAAATTTGTTCCCTTGCAAAGCTTTAATTTTCCTACTAATCAGAGGTAAGCATTCATGATTAAAATTATCCTAGAGTGTACCTCTTGAGAAACTTGATAGAAAATGTGTAAAAAACTACACAACTGAATGAAAACTAAGTTTTAGGATGTAGGTCTCTCTTTTAGAACTTCACAGTGAAATTTTGGTACTATTTTGAAAGGAAGCATTAGAACAAAGCTTATGTGGACTCTTACCTGTGTTGCCCGACAGTTTAGTTCCAGGACAGTTCATCATAGGATCAACATCATAGAATGGTCCACATCTTTTTTGTGCTGAGGGCCCTAAATCTGGATGCAGTACTCCAGATGGGGCCTCATGAGGGCAGAGTAGAGAGGGATACTCATCTCCCACACTCCGCTGGCCACTCCTCTTTTTATGTAGTCTAGGATAGGCTGCTGGTTTGCATCAAGCTTTTTGTCCAACAGAACCCCCAAGATCTTCTACACAGTTCACAAAGAGATGTCAATAATTAGAATTTTAGAAACTGATTACCTGTGGCTTCAATGTCCTTGGTCTTTCTCCCTTGTATCTTACACCTGAGGCACTTGCAGATATAATTATATTATGGTATGTGAAAAAAGTTGAAAGTTGATTTGGTTCACTGGTAATCAGGTGGAAATAGCCATCAAGAAGTAACATTTTAGCATTAGCTAATGAGAAGACTACAGCCATTTTTTCAGATTGCTTTTGTTACTCATGGATCTTTCACCTTGAAGTTAAATTACTGAAAGACCAAAAAGGTAAGTAGACTGAGGAGCTTGACTCTCTTCAGAAGCTGAAGCTGAGCAAGATCTGGCAGCTTGCTAATTACTGTTAAAGCAGCTCTAAAAGTAGTTTAGCCACGCTACTTGTCATAACTGGGGATTAATTTTTCATGCTAGTGCACTTGGCAGCAGCATTGCGGTGTTCACTGTAGATAACATTGTTTCTTTGGAAATTGAGATGTTGGAGATGAATGTTAAGCAAAGCATTTGCAAACACAACCTGCTACCAAGAGCAAGGTAAACAGAGAGGCAAGCATATCCAGTATCAGGAAGATATTGTCTAGGCCTGCTCTGATGAAGACATTAGCTGTGACATGATAGGGAATGAGTGGGAGAAATTCTCTGCCAAGGAACACTGGTATGGAACCATGACTTTAACAGGGTTTTACAAGGAGCTTTGTTCCAAGAGGATGTCAGAGAGTCTTGTGCATAGGCAGAAACTCTGTTTGCTGCTGCTAAATGATGGTTATAAAAGATGCCAAAATCAAGTGGCAACAAAGAAATTAAACCTTCTGCAAAATCTTGCATTTTATGTGGACAACCCCTGGTTTTTTTGGGCAAAAATGGAAGACCATCACTAATAAGTCTGTATGGCCATACACATGTATACATTTGCAATGGAAATGGTAACTAGAAGACCTTTCACAGAAGAAAAACAAAATAAAACAAACAAAAACAAAACAAACAGAACAACTAGAAAACTAACCAGAAAACTTACAAACTATCAACTATTTTAGAGGAAAAGAGTGTCACATACAAATTACAGTTGATGCATCTGAACATGATCAAGTGTGCATTAGAAGCCAAAGATAATGAATCCTACTACCACTGCTATTTATTATAGATATTTGCTGTTCTTTAGATTTCTGTTCCACTGGAAATTGAAGTTAATGAAAATGAAAATCTGTTTCTTTTATCTTCCTAAATCTCCCTTTTAAACACACTGATATTTTATATAATTTGACATGGATCCTGTGGAAATGTTTTATTTAATAATGAAACATTATAAAGATCATTAAAGGCAACAGCATATGCTCAGTGAAAATGCAATGATAAAGCCTGTACCTTTTGGTTTGCCTTCTTTGGAAGTATTATTATATCCTAAGTATTATTCTTACAACAGAATCTCTTTTTTGTTTGTTTGTTTGTTTTTTTGTTTGTTTGTTTTGTTTACTATGTAAATGACACTTAAATTCAGGTAATTAATACAATTGTCAGAAATGCAAACAGCAAGATGAACTTTTGATTGAGCAGCGTAAAATCCATCAATGCTGCCAGACGTTGTTTCCTGCCTTTTCTGAGCCAAGATGATTCTTACTTTCCAACCAACCGTGAAAATTTTCCAGTAAAATATTAAAAAAAGAAATAATGTGCAGCCTTCAGGACTGTAGCACTGAAAGGAGCCAACTGAATCTTTGTGTTCACTCTCCCACAGCCACAAGCACCTGTGCAGTAGTTGTTGAGACCATAAGGCATGAGGGAAGCCACTGAACACTTCTCTGGGTCTTGTAGGAAACATTTGATCTCCAGCATACAAGGCTTCAAAAAGGTGTCCTGTGAGTCTGACTCTGAACTGCAGATACAAATAAAATTATACTTAGTCCTCTTAGTACAATGACCAATGCATTCACTGTCTTTCTTATGTCATATGGAAACTCTAGGGAAAAGTAGTACTTTGGTTGTTTCTTCTTCTTCTCTATGATTATAATGCTAATAAAAATTGTAATAATTTGCTAATAAACATTGCTAAAATGCTAATAAACATTGTAGAAAGTAATGGGAATTCTGTACTGTGGCTGTGAGAAGTGGTGTCCTTCAGTTTTTATGTTTTGCAACTGTATCGTGTTAAAAATACTGAGCCAAAAATATGGAAGGTCAAGACATTCTCAGCCTGATGGATAGACAGTTGTGTATATGACTCATGATCCATTCCTTGTCCCATGGAAATTTACAGCAAATAGAAGAAGTTTAATAGAGCAACCAAAGGTGGTTCAGAACCAGACACCCTCCTACCCCAGAGGTTTGTGCCTTATTCTGACAAGTCAGAGATTTTTGCTTAGTTTGCTGCTGCCTTAGCAAATACAGGAGAAATCTGAAATGTTGGGCTTCTCCACTTGTGAGTGAATATTTGAGTTGCTGATCTGTTTGTTTCTTTTGAGCTTTGGGCAAAAAGATGGAAGTGATTATCTTAGTGAGGTCTGTGACTTCAGTTCCACAGCAGGAGAAAGCGTCTCCTTCCTGCACAGAGCTGTGCATTCAAACTCTGGATAAGGCTCTCCAACTCCCCCATCTCCTACAGGAAGTATCCATGTATGGTATGCTAACCTTTGTGGACCATGTTCAGACTCCAATATAATTTTAATGTTATCTCTAAGTGGTAATGCCAGTATAAAAAGCATTCATCTATGCTTACTTTCAGCCTCTCATTCTGCTTCACTTCACTCCTTCATTTTACATCCCTCTTTAATTATGCTTATATCACTTCTTGCATGGAAGAGCTAATAGATAAAAGAATAGGAAACTCCTAAATCAGTTTTGTCTCTAATGAAATTACCATGAGAAACAAGACCCATAGGTATTTTATCCTTCCCATGCCACAGAAAAAGCTATGAATTATGTGAGAATACAGGGCTGGCACTGGGAAGTTGAGCTTACATCTGAATTACAATTCCTGCAATAAGAACAAGAACATTATCAAAATAAATAATCATCCCAAGGAGGGCATTTCTTCCTCTGTATTCATTTGACAGCAGTGGTAGTCCAGTTTAGCCCATTCTGTAGTGGGTGTGTAAAGGAGCCTGGAGTAGCTCCTATTGTACAAACAGCAAAAATGTGCACTATGAAGAGCTCAGTCCAGCACTCAGTTCTGTGCAAACTGAAAGTTCTACTGCAACTCCTTAGCTTCAAATGATATCAGGAATCTCATGATACTTCTGGTCTGAGTATATAAACTATAATCTAAGTTCTTGTACTTAGCAATATGTTGTTACAAAGAAGAAAAGAATGATGCTGTTTAAGACAAATAGCATTTAATTTTTGGTCTATATGTAGGTAGAAATAACCTAAAGGAACTTACTTCTCTTATGTAGTATCTTGTTGATGCAGGATCCATGTAATTATAATAAATCTAACTAGAGTAAAAGGAAGCATGCTGTTGCTCATCTTATGACTCAAGCTTTAAGCAGTTCTAATTTCTAAACTCTTCTGGAACTTGACATCTAAACACTGAGATTTAGCAATCCCAATTCTGTCCTTGACTCTTTTCAATTCTTAATTATCAGAGCAAGCAAAAAAAAAAGTTTTCTCTTGTTTTTAATTTTGCTCTACCAGTCACATGTTTTACAAACCACTCCTTTAAGAATTTCAGTTTCTTCATAATTTCACATTTCAAGTAGTAAATTTTGACATGTGTGAAATAATCATACTAGAAACTGATGGTAGTCAAACACATGTAGGATGATACTCTCATTCAAAATATTAGTATTTTGATTTTGTCTTTTAATTCTCAGTAAAGAAAAGGTGATGCATTAAATGTCTGATGCTCTGAGTACCAATCCACAATATGTCACGTACGTGTCAATTGATAAACTCTGAGGATTACAAAATACAAAATGACTTCTTTACAGATTCCACTTTGCAATCACTATTCCAAGCTCTTTCATCTTCTCTCTGCTGATTGTGTTCTTCTTTAAAACTATCAGAATATGTGTTTTCATTCTCTTTTCATGGGAAAACTACAAAATGTAAACAAGGTTTTTATTCTTTCCGAGAAGGATAATGATTCCACATTTATTATATGAGCATTAGTAAGTTTAACAATATTCCACACTTGTAAAGACTTGAATCAAGCCTTCTAAAACAGGAAAAAGTTCTCTCCAGTCTTTGTGTTTACTGTGTCTGTCAGTTGTTCATAGATCACCATTTCCCTTTGTAATGACATTTTTACACTTACTTTATGCTTTATGCTGTTTTTTATATTTATTTTCTCTATATTTCCTCTCCAGTTATATCACTAGAAAGAAAGGAGGAGGAGGGAGAGAGACAGTTGTTTACTCATGTTATTGCAAATGTGTAAGCATGGCCACAAAAGAGTGAAGTATCTCTGTGGAAGTGGTTAAATACTAACCTGGTTAAACAGTAAGATGAAGAAGAAAGATTTCAGTTGAAAAATTTCTAGGCTTCTTTCCTGATTTCTTAAATGAAGACAGAAAGATATTTCAAAAGCGAACTTCCATATCACTGGCTTTATGTCTGGTCTTGATGATTTACTATGAAAATATGCCGAAGACCAGGATGGCTTGACAGAAGGCTGTGCCAAATGCAGATCCTGGCAGAATTCTGGCGCGAGATCCAAGTTGACTCCATTTGTGCACACCAGGAACATGTGATTCTGCAGTCTTTCCCACTGAAGCTGTACCTGTTCTTCACAGTACCTGGACAGCAAGCTGTTGTGAAGAGCCCTTCCATGGGAAAAAAAGGTAACTGTGTCAAAACACACATCTAGGATGGACTTTATCGTGTCAGTCTCCACTCTCAACGAAGGCTGAGGGAACCCTTATAAGTAATCAGCACCAGTCTGACTACTTGGAGCAGATGTTTGTATAACCAGATAACCATATGCTCAATGACCACTGCTCTGATATATGTGTTTTTAGTGGAGCATTCAAAGCAAATCTCCAGAGAGAAATACTGCCATCACTCAGGAAACGTGGAAGTAAAGGCAAAGCTGGATCAGGCTATACAATTCTGGCCAAATTCTGAGAAACAGACATAAGTGTGTATATAAAGGAAATGCACTCTTCAAGATTGATTTACTTTTCTTAATTTTTACATAGGCAAATCAGAACCTGTAAATAGAGCCAAAACAAGAGCAGAATGACAGCTGAGGGTTATTTAATCAAATCTGTATTAGAAATGTAATTCTTGCCAGCCCTGTTATTTTATTCTCTATTTGTTCTCTGGGATGATTTTTTTTTCTGAAAACAAACGAATAAACAAACAAACAGGCAAAAGCTCAACAAATATGAAAAAATACTTTATCTAAATAGTAGCAGCAGCCAACATTGTCCCTATTGAGAATCTTCCCTTCACTCTCAGTTTGATGTTGAGAAAATTATTCTTCATTTATGATTATAATCTTTGCCTTCTTCTCTCTATAGTCATTCATTATTTTTTCTTAATAGAGACAGGCAAGTATCTGAGTTCTCTCTCATTGATGTTACTTCACTAAAGTTCATCAAAATATTTTTGAATATTTATGTGGCTTTTTTATTATTATGAGAAACTGCAAAAGCTGAACATAATGTCTTGCTTATCTGGAGAAAATTTAGACTGCTCATTCTCTCAGATAGAATTTAACTGGAGTTCTGCCATACAGATTTGGAAGAAAAAATGGTCATTGTGGATCTAGGCTGAAATACAAATTACATGGAATTGGCAAGTGCATTTTCTAATTCTTATTCATACAAAAGCAGCACCAGAAATGTACTGATCTCCTAAAAGAGCTTGACATCTTCCTCTCACTCCAGAACTTCTGCTGGCGGTAACCTAAGTACAATAAAGATATTGGAATTTTCATCTAGGAGTCTGCATGTATGACAGGGGTAATTGGAGTGCTTCTGAGAAGAAGAATCAGGATAATATTTTAAAAGATTAATAGAATTTCAGCGTCAGAGAGAGAGATCAGATATTATTTTTTAAGGGTCATCTTGAGTGGGATCACAGGGCATGTGCAGGACAACCAGGGGATCAGACCCAGCCAGCATGGGTTCTTGAAAGGCAGGTCCTGCTTGAAAAACCTGAGCTCCTTGTATGATTGAGCCCCCCTGGTGAATGAGGGCAAGGCTGTTGACGTAGTCTACCTGGAGTTTAACAAAGCCTTTAACACTGTCTCCCATGGTATTGTCCTGGAGAAGCTGGCAGCCCATGGCCTGGACAGGTACACTCTTCACTGAGTAAAAAATTGGCTGTATGGCTGGGCCCAGAGAGTGGTGGTGAATGGAGTTAAATCCAGCTGACAGCCCGTCACGAGTGGTGTTCCTCAAGGGTCTGAACTGGGACCTGTTCTGTTTACTATCTTTATTGCTGTACTGGATTAGGTGATTGAGTGCACCCTCAGTAAGTTTGCAGATGACACCAAGCCTGGAGGACATGTTGATCTGCCTTGGGTAGGAAGGTCCTACAGATGGATTTGGATACCTGGATTGATGGGCCAAGGCCTGTTGTATGAGCTTCAACCAGACCAAGTGTTGGATCCTTCACTTTGGTCACAACAACCCCATGCAATGCTACAGGCTTGGGGCAGAGTGCTGGAAGGTTATGCATTAAATTTCTGGTGCTCTCAGTGCACTGCTTAGCACCAACTATAAACATTGGTGTTTTATCAACAGTTTTCCTTCTAGAACCAAAACATAACATCATAACAGACACTCTGAAGAAAACAATTCCATCACAGCTGAAACTAAGATATATTTAATGGCAACTGGGTGTGTTCTGGAGAACACAGAGTTACAAACCCAAGCTTTACTTAGTATGTACAAATTGTTTTTGTATAACTCAAACCTAATTATGCAGCTAGCAATTAACTTGGTGGCACACAGAATGAATTGTTACGCTCATACTGAAGATGTCTAGTTTTGAAACTCAAGCCTTCTGCTGCATCACAGAACAGAAAAATCTTCTAGGTCTTTGATTGATTTTTGAAATATTGCCTTGAAAAGCTGTTATCTACTCCCTCATCTTCCTTCCCCAGATCAATAACAGATTTTCAGTTTCCAATGTCTATAAAGTAAAGCATGTGAAGTCTTTTCACTTCCACACTCTGATGCCATTTGAGAGTGAAATCTGATAAGAGAATTCTATCTCTGATAAGTCAAAATTCATGTCACTGACTCAGTCGCTGAGCCAAGTTATTGGCTCTGTGCTTACCATCTCATGTATATACAAGGTGATAAAGCCCGAAAAAGGTACTGAAGTATTATGCTTACACATTTTTTTAGAAAGCTGTAAACTACATCACTCTATTTTTTATAATTCAGGAAATCATTCTTCCTTGTGTTCCATCATATTCAACTGAAGAATATGAAACACTGACTGGACTTGCTCAGAACCAGATAATTCAATGCAGTAAAAGGCAAGTGGGATTTAAATTGCACTCTGTATTTGAGATAGGTGTTTAAAATTCAATGTGCTGTGTCAGCTTTTAAGACTTTATTAATCTTGGTTTAGAGTTTCTTTATATGACCATTCTTAACTTGTACTCCTCTCATTGGCTCTGAAAATGGAAGGCCAGTGCTAACAGATAATTTAAAAACTTTGTCAGGGCTGTTGAAAATTTACTATAAAATGTTGCATAAGGAAAAGGAATTGAAATATTTTTCTCATGATTTGTTATAAATTATGTTGGTCCAAATTCTTAAAAACATATATACAAGTATTTGAGAGTGCTCTCAGACTGCCTCAGTTAAAAGATCACTATGCCTAGGATAGGTTGAAATACAATTATATTTTTTGCTACAGAAACTTGGACTGCTTTCTTAGTAATGCTTTTGTTGCTGTGCTTCCAAGGCACACAGCAAAAAAAGAAAGATTGCTTTATGTATCACGGCTCTTGCTCATCTTCTGAGGTGGTAAAAATCATAGAGTTACAGAATCCTTTGAGTTGGAAGAGACCTGTAAAGGTCATCTAGTCCAACTCCCCTGCAATAAACAGGGACACCACAGCTAGATCAGGTTGTTCAGGGCCTGATCCAGCCTCGCCTTGAAAGTCTCCAGGGATGAGGCATCAACCACATCTCTGGACGACCTTTTCCAGTGCCTCACTGCCCTCATTGCATAAGACTTTTTCCTTATATCTAACACAAATCTACACTCATTAATCTTGAAACTATTTTCCCTTGTCCAGTCACCACAGACTCTGCTAAAGAGTCTGTCCCCTTCTTTTCTGTAGCTCCCCTTTAGATACTGAAAGGCCACTATCAGGTCACCTCACAGCCTTCTCTTCCAGGCTCTCTCTGCCTATCCTCGAAGCATGGGTCATAGGTGATATAATTCTGTTAGTGTTTTCTAGCTGAGGCCACAAATCTATTTTTTTCTATTAAATTCAGGTAAAACCAGTGATTAAGGTTATCCAGTTCTTGTGAATTCATTTACATGAAAATTATTATAACACCCACAGTCTTCTGCTTTCTCTGGGATTAGTCAATTCTGACCTGATCAAATTTTTTGAGTACATGCTTATTATAAGTTCTATTTATTTCAGATAAGCTCTATAGAATCCTTTTTTTTCTGTTCTCCTGGTCTTCATTGCACTCTTACTCATATTTGCTTGTCTTTTTCACTTCGGAAGCAGAGCAAGAGAATTCTGACTCCTAAAACAACGAGATCCTACTTTTCTACAATGAAAGGACAATGTGGATATATGATAGATTGTTTCACAGTACAAATGCCTTATTGGTGGTTGAAATTGTAACCCTAGGGTAGAAAATTAAAAATTTGGAGAGTAAAATACCAATGTGTCTTTGAATTACAGTTGGAAATTTCTCTTTTTCAGAAAAATTGAAGCCTGCCTGTAGCATTGTGGTCTGGGTCTGCCTACAAATAACAGTTTTATAAACTACAGTAAAAGATTTGATGAGAATCATAGTTAGATAAGGCAGTTCTCCAATGTCATCTTATATCCTGCACAACCTCAAACAATGTCTTGATGACTGCCATCTCAGAGGAGATATACTGTTATCTGTGGTGCTGAGGCATTGTTGGCTGAGTTATTACTTGCCTTACCAGAACCTGTTCCATCATCCTTGAATGTAACATAAATAAAAACTTTAATAAGGCCAACTGAACAATCAGAAGCTGCTTTTGTTGGAGGTGATTTAGTATTCTCCTGTAACATCTGCATGACCTCCATTCCTTGCTGTGCTCCTCTGGTACAATAGTGACACTTGAGAGGAGATCAAGTGCCATATTCTCTGTCTGGAATGCAAGGAGAAGTCTTTTCCTTTCCTGGCAGCCAAGTAAATATGCCAAGTGACACAGAAGCAGATGGAAAGTCATCCTCTTTTGAAAAGAGAGATAATTTTGACACTTTTCACACTGGATGCCTGCTCTGCTCTTTCTAGTATGCATGTTTGCCAAAAAAGTAACGTATTTGCCAGAGGCAATGGAGAAGAAAAACGAGGCAGCTAAAACCTTACAAAACCGATCTACTACTTGGCCTATACTGACAACAGTCCATCCTGATCATTTTTCACCGTGGACCGATGATTCCTCTGTAGCATGATAGAAAATATTGCATGTGATCACAGTAGCTATTTCAGCATAACAGGATTTAAATGGAAAATCCATGGTGAAATTTGACCCTTCTGATCAGTGTTACTATAGAGAACTACTTCTCAGCACCACATAGTACAACTCACAACTGGTTGCTTTCTTGCTTTGCGTGTCCTTCTTATCTTCAATCCATGCTCCCTTTTTCCATTTATTATGCAGTTATGTTCTTGTACAATCACTGGATAGAGTTTTAATTCAAGAACAATTATTAAATCTAGAAAATGTCTGTGCAGAAGCATGCATATTATTTCTGTCTCGTGCTAAAGGTGACTGCTTGAACCCCTTCATTTCAGCTTTATCTTTTTCTAATGTATTTGATCCTTCCTGTAGTAATGCTAAATTCTCCTTCTCTGAGACGTTAGTCCTAAAACTTATCTTGAAGATAACATTGGTAGTTCACAGAAAAACTACATTTGATTCAAACAACTATGAAGTAAGGCAGTGCTTTTTTTTTACAACAACAACAACAAAAAAAAAACTAGTTCATATCACTGTTCTTACATCCCAGTGTTACTTTATGTAAAATGAATAAGCAAACTCTCACTACACCTTTTAATAGGCAGAAGAATTTTTTTAAAATTACATAAGTTGCTCTGAAAGTTATGCCTCCTACTTTTTTCTATGGAAACTGCAGAAAAGAGCACAATAACACTGCTTAATAGAGCGAATTCTCATCTACAAAATACTATTTTCTAACACAGTCACCACCATTAGATGACTTGCACAGATGAGCTGATTGAGATGCTCTTCATTTCATGGTGTGACAGATGTTCATGGATGTCCAGAACATGGCTTATCTTTCCTGTTGCTGTTGCCACTGCTGAAAGGCACCACCCATTGCCTCACTGTGCTCACATCCACTGTTCGGTCTCCATCAACATTCAGCAAGTGTTGATGAATATCAATAGGTGCTTTTTCCACATAGAAGAATTCAGTAGCACACCTTTGCTTCATTTGCACGTCCATGTGAGATGCCATTGTGTCAGACTGCCCCTCCACTGCCATCTGCCACATGGCAACAAAACGTGATGGAGTACTGGTGGGGAGGTTCAACCTTTACTGCCATACCACAAACATTTGCCTCTGATGTTGAGAGACAGCATAACAACATAGGAAGCATTACTTTTGGAGCAGCCCTTCTGTATTTTTGGGGATATATTTATTGAAAAGCTTATTTTATTTTTGACTGTTAATGAGAAATGCATCTTTTCACTTGTTAATAACATCCACCCCTAATTAATAGTACTATTTATTAATTCATATTCACTGCTCAAGCTAAACATCTATGAAGTCAAACTATCCACTGCACCCCTCAGTGTCTGCAGACAGATTATTCAACTGACTGCAATAAAGACCTAACATGCATCAGTCATTGGACTATTCTGGGAAAAATGAAACTAAGTGCCATAAGACATTGCCACAATTATTTCTACTGTCTTCAAGTAAATGTTAACATGCTAAAAATAGTCAAAAAATAGTGAAGAAATCTACTTCTCTTTTTCCCTATAGAAGACTTCCGCTTAACATGATTTGTAAGGTTATTTTTTGCAATTCTTTCATGGTCTCTAAGGCCACCCCAGCCATGAAAAGGAACACACTAGCAAATTACCAGCTAGTACTGCTGCGGTAACAGGCTTTTCTATTAAATACCTCTATTTGATATGAAATGTTAGTATTAGCTTTGTACCAGAGAAGGAAGAAATTAGGGAAATTACCTCAGGTGGCATTCTGAATTATACTGGTGCTCATTTGGCTGGAAAAATAAATAAATAAATAAATAAATAAATAATGCATCAGAGAGCTTGTGGCCAAACACTCATTTACTCTAAAGGGAAAGAGCATCAGATGTATTGTGAAAAATGTTAGTATCTAATAAGATAATGCTTTTCAGTGGGGAGGCCAATAGGAAGTGGTAATGAAATAAAATGGATTGGAAGAAGTATCATGGTTAGCCCCTGAGAGTGCCCCTATGAAAATCATGATTCTTGAGTCTTTCTCATATGTTTATTTTCACGGAATGTTTTCTGGAAATGTTGGAAAGTCAGGTTAATTTATAACTGTTGCAAGTGTTACCCAAAGAAAATGGAAGAGTAATGCCAGCCTGTTCCTCAAAACCAGTGTACAAAAAGGGTTTGAAAGAAGACGGTTAATGCTCATGAATTTTGCCCATAGTTTGCAAATCCAGGTTTTTAGATCCCGCCAATATATAATTTCATGTTTAAAGTATAATTTCATCTTGCTTTAAAATACAGGGGAAAGTTACAGCTTGAACAGGTGAAGTGAAATGCACTGATGCTCCTGCCAGCATTTCTTCTGATACTGATTCTTGAATCTTGTTTATGCATTTTGGCTTAAGTTGCTGACTTGAGTGGGGATCAGACAAAAATTTCTCCAATGAAAAACTGGATGAAACTCTCAATAGCATATTTTTTAGCCTTCCTTCTCTATTATAGAGAAAGATTCAATCACATAGCAGAGGGGATTTCACCCAACAGTTTTTCTGTCATGACATGAGCATAGGATGTTAAACATCCACTTGTTTTTCCCTTCTGCTTTCTAGGAAATAGGGTTGTCATCTTTTGATGTAAAGTTTGTCACAGTGTGCAAGGAAGAGCTTTGTGATTTATGCTTTCTCAAAGGTGCATTTAGGTGTTCTGTGGCCTCTTGATGTTTCAGTGTTTTTCAGGAGGTTTTCAATTTGTTGTCATCTGCCATTGGTGACTCAAATTATCTCATTCATCTCATAGTTCAAGCAGCTTTTCAGAAGAATTTAGAAATAGATACAACTTTGAAATACATCTTAGCAATTTAAACCACATCCACACTTACTTAAATCTAGGCATAAATAGATAAACAGATTTTTTATCATTTGGAAATGAAAATAATTCAATGAACAAGGAAAATCACATCAAAATAAAATATTCAGCAAAAAGTTGTCTAGAATAGGCACAGTGTAGTGAAGATGATCTGAAGATGTCTCACAGAGTCAGAACATAAGAGTAAGATCTGAAACACTTTTCATTATTAAGAAGTTATTACTGACAGTGGATTTACAAATGTTACTCAATCTTTACTGGAATTGTGTTTAAATATAACACGTCTATTTTGCAGTTGTTAGAACGCTCTACCACACTTTTCCCATGATACATAGATCACATCTAAATTATTTGGCAATGATCATCAAGACTCTATTTTCATCAAAATTCTTGTTGACTTCAGTGGGAACTTTGACTGAGAAAGGGCTAAATGACACCCAAGAAAGGACTGTAGAATTTAGCTTCAAATGACCACAAAAAGCTAAATAGTAAGCAAATCTCCACCCCTCCTTTTTTTTTTAAACATAGAAGTGTGAGCTTCAGTTAAGTTTGGTGGGTTCCACAACATCTCTTTCAGCTGGAAAATATATTGGAGGGAAATTTCTCAAGATTTCCTCAATAAACTGTCAGTTCGCTCTCCTCAGAGAAAGACTACCATTTGAGAAAACTATTTCCACTTCACTAGAAGACTACAAGAGGGAGCAACTTAATTCTTCATGCCCACTCACATCTTTTTTGTTTTAGATCTAGAGGTTATTCTGAGAAAGCTGAGAAATGACAAAGAACAAAGAACACTCTGCTTTGTACTTACAGCAGAGTCTGCAAACCATAGGAGAGGCTAGGCCTTTGTATTCTTGTGTTGGGCTGCACTGCTGGTTGAATAGCATGCAGGAATCCATCCTCAAAATGTTTGAGCTTTTCAGAAATATTCTTCTAATATATATTCTTCTAACATACAAATTGCAATTTTCAAACAGATATTGATGAAAAAAATATGAGACTTCAACTTCTTCCCCTCCAATTAAAATAAAGTCACTCCTTTTATATTTTTAACTTTAATAAATCAGTACCTATATTTCAAAGAAAAGTCGTGTTTCTTTCCATCTGCATTTAACAAAGAAATCTTGGGGAGTGTGACAGTTTTGTTATGCGTACATGCAAACACACTTACATACACACACATGCGTGTTATCTATCTGTCTGTGTATGCATCTTATATGCATGTTTGTGTTGCATGTGCTCTACTCCTTGACCAAATTAATGATAATTGGGTTCAGGACCTAAAAATAGTAAAAACCTAGACAATGAGCAGGTCATGAATTTCTTTAATTCTGACCTGTTCTTTGAGCAGGTGGCATCTTGTGCCTTAATATTCATGGGCTCGGAAACTAGAAATTCAGTCATAGAATAAACACATAAATAGCAGGAAGTTTTTCTAAGACTAATTTATAGAAAAATCGAAAGAAGTTATTGGTACGAGAAGTCTTATGCTTACCTTTTTCATCTTTTGTCATCTGTGAACTAATTGCTTTATCCCATGAATATGACAGCCGAGTGAGCTTGTTTTACTGCTGAGAGGCTCGATGTGCAGTGGTGGTCTCTCTTTGAGTTGGTACAACTCCCAGCCATGCTCCTTGAGTTTGAAGGACCCCTTATTATTTGCATGTCTTTCATAAGTGACCGATATCATGCATAACTTGTACCACAATGCATTAAGATCCTATACTGGCAGCTGTTCATCATGATTACAGTAAGTAAAAAGTTGAGCCTTACCTTGTGGCTTTGTTAAGCCTCAGTTTTACTTCATCTTACTACAATAAACTGCTCTTGCTACTATGTTTGTCTGTGGTTCTTTAGATAGTGTAACTCACACATGTGACAGTGTTTCAGCAGTGCTGTCTGGGCTGTTGCAGCTCTGTGAGACCCTTGCCAACAGTGCATAAAGAAGCCCAGACATGCAGCTTCTTGATGTACTTAGTGTGTACCTGTGCTGTCTGCAAACTGTGGACATGCTACTTTGCAGCAAAGCACAAGCTACATCCTTGCAAAGTAAACTGAAAGACCTCAAATAAAATCTGTTTATACATCTTTTGAAAGGGAATTTCAAGCCTAATGGAAACCAGCTTCCTCATCACCTTTGCTGTAGACAGTGAGAGCTGCCAAATGTCTATTGTATTCCTGTTACATTGAAGCCCAGAGTGGGAGGTGGAAAGGCAGAGGCAGGTTTTTCCAAATGTTTTTCTTCTCGGGACAGAAAATGGAAAAATAATTTTGAAGCAGGGAGCAGTGAAAACCCACTCAGCCCTGTGGATCCTGCACAGGCCTTATTTGCCCCCTTCCCACTTTTGATGCTATGCTGGCAGCTTTTTGGAATCCATTCTACTCAGCAACAATACCGAAAAAAACATTGATACACTGTATAAACTACAATCTCCTGTATAAGTAGAAAGTCATCTTTTATAACATTAGTCATTGACTCTCAGCTAAGGTGATTGGATCATCTTCCTCTGAAAAACCTGTAAAATAGACATTAAAAATATAATATGTACTTCACTTTCATTTGCATCTTCTGGAGTACCATTCATTTACAGTGTCTCAAATGTTTCAGAGAGATTCAAAGGTAAATTTTATATATATATATATAATATATATATATTATATATATACAAAAATATACATATATATATGTATATAAAGGTCATATTTAAAGGGAGAAATTAATTATTTTCTTCTAGCAGAGAGTTCTGGAGAGCAAGAACTTCCCTGCAAAACAATGACTTGATGGTGCTACAGATTCTTAAATTGCTTCACAGCCTTAGGCAAATGGTGAGGGTTTCTCCTTCATAGCACTCAGGGCAACACTGGGCCATCTCCTGGCCAGAAGTCTTCAATTTCTGGAAATCTTTGCAATACTGTAATTTTTATGGTAGGAAATGGTCTATGGGAGATCGGTGTGAGCACATACTGATCAGCACTATGCCTTTAGCAAAGGCTCTTTTCTGCTGTGTGTATAAAGTTGATGCATTTAGAGATAAGGTTGAACTTGACATTGTTTTTTGAGGGCCTTCTCTTTTGAATGGCTTTCTCTTCATCTATTTGCCTGAAATGAAAAATGTATCTATCCTTTCTGCTTTCATCTGCGAACCAAAATCTATTTTCTGTGTAGATTTCTGATGACATTCAGTCATGTGCTGAATTAAGACCAAAAACTGAAATTTCAACATCCTTTGCAAGGAGAACTTTCAAAACATCTCCTCTGTTCCAACTTCCCACCTCCACAGTCCCTTGTACAGCAGGACATAACCCTCAGAAACTGCTTCAGCAAAAGATAGGGGAAGAGATTAAAAAGTGGAGTGGGTTTTATCCACATGGTCCTTTAGCAACAACGAGAAAAGATTGTGAATGGATCTCCAAATGGATATGAAAATAACTCATTTCTACTTCCAGCCTTCCAGAATATTGTCAAGGTGTGTAAGAATAATATAAATTCTCATATAAATAAGAATCAGACCTACCAAGGCAATCTAGCTTCTCTTACAAGAAGACACAAGTTCTTTGAAGCCACCAAGGTTGCATCCATTTGCATTGTGACTGTTCTTTCACAAATACACTTTTACAGCTGAATAAATTGCTTGGTAAATGTGCTCAAATTGTAAACATACTGTGTTGTCAAAGATAACATAAATTTGTGTCAAAGCAGCTCAGTCATGAGCTGCACGTAAAAACAGATATTTTAAAAACAAACTTTTTCCAGTTTTTTTTTATTTCTGGACAATGTTGTTTACATCTTTTAAGAGTTGCTCATTTTTTAAAATTATTTTTTTTATTCTGAAGTTTATCACAGTACATGCTATAAAACCCTGAAATCACATTTTTCTCAGAGTTTTCTCATGGTTTACTTTTAGCATCTCATATAAATGAAAAACATTTTTCAAGTTTTCTTCCTCTGAACAATCCTATTTAATACATGTGTTTATTGGTGCATTTCTGTCTTTGGAAGATAAGTGGGGTATAATAATAAATGCGCACCATCTGGGAAGCACACAGCCTGGGTAAACTTGCTGTGGGTTTCTTTTGCTCACAGCTGTACTAACTAAGTAAAATATAGGCTCCCTCTTTGCAGCACATCTTTTCTAATCTTTTTTTTTCTGAGGCTGGAAATCCCTGTAAGTGACAAAGATGGGTGAGGGAAGGCAGCCGCTCACCAAAGACATGGACATGTCTGATGTCTACTTTCAGAAAGCCTTCATTGTGCTCTGTGGTCCCAGTGAGAAAAGTCTGGACAATGGCAGGGACCTTTAGCATGAAAGTGTGCTAAACACTTCTCATAGCACATAATATATGGAAAGCTTTGGACCTCCAAAGATATGTAAATGTTCATTAGGTCCCCAAACACAGAGACATAAGAAACTGAAATATGGTATCTTCTTTTTGAGGCACGCATGAAGCAGAAGGACATACCTGGGGGATGTGAACACCAAGGGAATCAACTTCAGGTCTAGGCTGTCACTTGCAGGACACCTTGGAAGACTGTAAGAGGCAGGAAGAGAGGGAAGACATTATCCAGGAAAAAGAAGGGATCACGGGCCACCCCACATAAATTGGCCAGGGACTCCCTGAGATCTGAATGGAGGCCAGGGTGCAGCACAGCAAGCAGGAGTGAGGGTTTTTCACTGCAGCCTCAACCATCTTATCTGACCTCCTACCTTTTTCTCAGTCCACTTGCATATTCCTGTCTGAACTCCTGCTGTATCACCTGTCAATAAACCTCTCCTCTGATATTTATCAAAAAGCCTGTCTTTTGTCATAGGTCTATGTTATGGAGTGGCAGACCTCTCCAGAGGACATTTGTCTCAGGAGAGGCATCTCAGTGCCACTGGTAAAGCAAGATCTTCAGGAGGTCCCCAGGTATCCAAAGATGTCTTTTTATCACACAGTGAACAGATAGTGCTTTATTCCTCTGCTGAAATGTTCCCAGATACCTTAGGATGCCTCATGCTCCTGCTTTGATCTGAAGGTTTTCTAATTATACCTGGTTTCTGTGGAATTAATATACCTGCATTTACTGTGGTCCTGACCATGTCTTGGAGGACAAAATAGATAGCCTGTGTTGCCCACATACAAATTGTTGGGTAAACAGGATGGTGTTTTGAGTAGCAAACTCAGTATTCAGTAACATTGATAGATAAACTAGAAAAAAACCCAGTTCTTGTACTGCTATCCCATCTGCCCTGGAGAAAGGTAGTTGGAGCCTTGGACTCCCTAAAAAATGGTTTTACATCATCTACCTTAAAGTCAGAAATAATTTGTAAGCAGTCTTGCGAAACATCTCAGAGGCAGGGCTTGGTGGGACTTGATCCCAAGTCCTGGCCACAGCTTTGGGCTCAGATTATAATTTGGGGGTCAACTGGTACTGGGGGCAATTAAATAAATATACCGTTATTCTGTTGGAGTCAGAATGTGTTCCCCATCACTACATAGCCATCAGAAAGTAACTGAAGCCAGGAATGAAGGGAGGAAGATGAGATTATGGACAGTGTTGTTAAACTTCTGTCTGGACTTGGAACCAGTTTCCTTTAGTGAAACACTGTGCTAACACGCTTCATGAGAACAGCCTGAGGGAAGACAAAACATTGCAACTCACTTGCCATTTTTTTGAAGATAAACAATACATTTGTCTAACAATTTTCTTGTCTAGTTTTGAGCCCACCCGCAGTAGCCCCAGCCTAGCATAGTAAGTTGACAGAAGGAAGAAAGCAAGGTTCCCTGTCTCCTCAGATACATTTCTATACAGGCAGCTGTGCCTACTGGGACAGTCCGGTTATTTTGTTCTATTTGCCAGTTTTACAGCCCTCAGAAATCACATAAACTGACCTTAATATGAACCACTCCGGCACCCCTCCATCCTCTGCTGCAGCTCAAACAAAGATGGCATGAAGTGCAGCACAGTCTAAGTATACATTTATGTGAACATGCCCACAGCTTAAAAGCAATTGACATTAAGGGGCTGTTGTTTCCTGGCAACTTTTTAAAAACATGTTTTCCAGAGCAAAAATAGGTTCATTTTAAGCGAACCTCAAAGGAACTCAAAAGAAAAGAGAGGAGAGTAGAAAAAAAGAGAGGAGAAAGAAGCGCCATTTGAAATTGCCCTCTTTGGGCATCTTTTAAAAGACAAATCTATGTTCATCTCTCTGGAATTACTTTTTCCTTTAGAAATTTAAGCTGACTACAGTGAAACTATTTTTTATCCGCCGTCTCAAACTGGCTTCACACAGTTACTGTGACTTGAAGCAACCCAGGTTTTGCTGAAACGTGGTTAATATAGAATCAGTGTTTTGATTCTGTTTTCTGTGATGTGACTTATGACCACAAGTTACAAAACATGAAAGTGCTGGATTTAAATAGAACTGGTAATAGCTCCTGTGACTGTACTCCATTTCAACATGTCTTGAAAGCACTGGACTTCTGCCATTGACTTCACTAGGAACAGAAACTCTTACTTTATTTAGCCTTATTTTTTTAATGCTCCAAGAATATTGGGAGGGGGAATATTTCTATGAAAGCCATTGAAAAATTCAGTAAAATGAAGAATTGCTATAAATGAGGATTTTAATTTGTCCAGACTATAACTCAGGGGGCAGAAGAATGTCTGCAGTTGAGGCTGCAGTGAAAAACCCAGTGCTTGGGATCTATCTTCAAAATCCCACCTATTGATATCACACTTCTAATTTCATTTGTTAAATAGCCCTACAATATAAAACCATATTAATTCACTGTTGTGCCTATATCTGGCATATATTTGGAATTTTTGTACTTCCTTAGGGTGTCAGATATGTTCTGAAAATACTGAATTAATATGAAAGAAAAGGCTTCCTAATGTTAGATGAATTACCACTTTCATATGAGGTCTTATTTGTTATTTATTCTACTGTCCTTATTCCAAGATAATTCTCTTTATAATCTAAAATAGTAATGGCAGCTAAATTGTTGACTGTTTATGAGGGTGGATAGTGATGGGACATGGGGGAATGGTTTTAAACTGAGACAGGGGAGGTTTAGGTTAGATATTAGGAGGAAGTTTTTCACACAGACGGTGGAGACACACTGGAACAGGAGGTAGTGGATGCCCCATGGCATTCAAGGCCAGGCTGGATGTGGCTCTGGGCAGCCTGGTCTAGTGGTTGGCGACCCTGCACATAGCAGGGGGGTTGAAACTAGATGATCTTTGAGGTCCTCTTCAACTCAGGCCATTCTATGTTTCTATGATTTTTTAGAAGGTTTTCAAGAGCATTTCTCTTTGGAAACTCAGAAATAACTAGAAGAAATCTAACTTTCTTTTAGCACATAATCTCTGCCATCTGTACTGCTGTTGTTGTGTATATTTTCTGTAATGCATTTATCTTCACGAAGACAAGAAATGAGTTTCTGACATAATCACCACGCATCAACAGAACCAGAGCAAGGACTCATTCAAATAATTTTATTGTGCATGTAAAATAAATGCATTCCCTCAGAATGTGCTTGGAACATGAGAAGAGAGGTTTAAGATAACCAAATTGGAAGAATTCTAAAGTTTTCTTCTAATAATTCTTTTTCGATAGACAAGTTTGATAGTGTCCTAGTCCCTGAAGAAAAATGAAAACCTGAAATTTGCCTTGAGCCCACAGAAGGTAGGAAAAGATCAAACTACATGATGTACTGCCCTCAATCTCCACTACAGCTTTAAATCTGAAGCATTGTCTATGAGAGGAATTTGTATCTATCTGTTGGCTAACTAAAGATGTCCATACCAAGGGTGATTGGGTCTGATGCTTAAGAAGGGTTAAAATACATAACAGAAAGTTATGAAGGAAAGGTGATGTGAGGAAAACATCAAGGTTTAGGCCACTGATAAAAAGCCAAGGAGAACAAGACATATATAGATTTAAAGAGGGAAAGAAATCTGTTCTAGTTAGTGAGATCAGTGAACAAGTTGCATACCATCTGTAATATAAGGATAGAAATAACTCACAGAATATATGCTGGTCCAAGGAATAATCTTTTGAATTGATTCTGGAAGTACGGTTTTACCAGTTGTAAAGAAGATTTAGTGAGATTGAAATAGTGGATTTTCATGTAATGACAAGAATAATAATGATAGGGAGGATGGTGATGCTGATCTTTCCTGTTGTCTGTCTGGCTGCAGAAACACTATTAGAAAATTCTGAACACCGTCACACAGTGTTGGACACTGTCACATCTGTACTCCTTACCAGAAGGAAAACCACAGCTGAATGGATATTGATAGCATTCACTTAGAAATGGCAAAATGAAAAGCTTTGGAACAGATGCCTTAAATGTTAAATGAAAGTCAGTATTTACAACAGATGAGATTAAATGAAGAGTCACACTTGCAAGGGAAGATGTTCTATTGTAGCTTATGTTAAACTGTAGAAATACATTTCACCTGGCAACATGCTGTGTTTCACCAAAGTAGCTGAGTGGGCAAGAAAGTTCATAAGCTGGAAGGATGCCTGCTCTGATATCTGATTTGATGACAATAGAAGAGGGGGAATGAGTTGCAGATCCTTGCAGAGGGGCAGTGGGAGCACTTTTTCCTTGCCATTTCATCCTGGAAAGAAAGAAGGGAGTGAAAGAACAAGAAACTGAGTGAAGGAGAAATAGAAGAAATGGCAGATAAATCCCTGAACAAGCAGATAGACCTCTGAGAAAGCATCAAACAGCTGCAAACGTATTTTACAGAGAGCCATATCTAGAGTGAAGAAGAAAATGAAGGGAAATTGCCCATATTCTGTAGTGGAAGTTTGTTGGACTGCAAATAATATTTGAGGATAATACATAACAGATGGTGGCTTAATCAGAAGGGAAGCAGGAGGAAATTTACAGTGTATAAACTGTTCTATGAAATATCAGAGCAAAAGAAAACATTGAAGGAATTAGCAGTAGCTAGGAAATTATGTAGAAAGCTAAAAAGCTTTGTCCTGCTTGAGGTAACTGATCATCTGCTATGATTGGGTATGCTTGTTGCGTGGAAAGAACATATGCACAGATAATAATAAGAGAAAAAGAATAAAATATACAGTGAGATAGATGAGGTTAACATAGGTAAGAGGTCAAAACACAGGCAGCCAGTAAAGCAATGAGAAACAAAATGTCTGAGCACCAGAGCCGTGGATCTGAGCCACAGCATAAAAAAGGTTAGAAATTGGAACAATATGGGGAAGCACCAATTAGTTAAGGAAAAGGAATAAAATTGTATTTTGACTGCTCCTAAACTGCCAATGTAAAGATACCAATAATAGTACTATAGTCACTGAGACACTAAGTACACAAAAGACAGGCAGCCACATGCCACAGTTATATCTCTCTGAAACATCCTTAGTCCCTCTTTGGCTGCCAGAACTACAGACTTTTTTCCACTAACACAACCACCTGAAACCTTGATACTGTTGAGGTACTTGGAGTTTTAGGTCATACTTGGCTCTTGATCAGACCTACACTGATCTTACCTGTAGATCCAGTTTTCTGAGGGAATAAGGAGGAGGACCTTGAATAACAATCTCCCGTCTCTTACATCTCTCCCACGAAGGAAACTTCTGCATTTCTAATCTTCAGAGACAGTGTCTAACCATGAGTGTTCCTCTTCCTAAAATCTAAAATGAGCAATATCTATAATCCACATGCAACATGAGGATAATAATATAACATCCACAGAAACAAGCCTATGCAGTCAACAAACAATGCAATTGCAGGAAAATGCCAAGGGAATTGGAATTTTATAAGTGTTGCACTTGGATGTGTCTCACGACAAGGCTGTAGTGGCATCTCCTTAATTCTTCCTCTGAAGCCCTATTGCTGCCTCTTTTTGTGTGTTTTTGTCGTGTCCTTTTCTCTCTTTCTGCAATACAACATTATAACAGTTTGTAGAAGAATGGGTATTCTGAAAAAGGAAACAAGAAACTAAGAAATATTATGGTAAACAGGCCAGAATTATTTAAATTTAAAAGTGGAAATAACATCTACTAGGCTGTCCATTTGGCAAAATAAAAGTTTATGTAATCAATTAGATTGAACTTTGAAACAAGAAGAATCATTAAGCTGGAGTAAAGCTGAAAATACAAAAAAAAAAAAAAAAAAGCTTTTGATAAAATGAATTCCTTACATCTGTAGCTGAGAATATTTTCCTGCATCTGTTGTATCCATTTCAGCAGCTATTTAGCTGAATATAGAAGGAAATTAGTAAGTTCCATAATTTGTTATTAATACTTAACTCATACATTTTAATGGATTTATATTCACTTCACTGCATCTGTGGTATCATTCTAGCTGTAGATGTCCCTGTTCATCGCAAGAGAGTTGGACTAGATGACCTTTACAGGTCCCTTCTGACTCAAATGATTGTATGATTCTATGATCCTATGATCTACAGAACTCCTGCTAATATCAAGTAATATTATATTAATACTGGTGGTGCAAACACATTAGAGACGATATAGACCTCCAAACAATGAAACCTTGAAAACTAAGCAGCTAAGATTCTAAGTTTAATGGTGTTAGACTTGTCCTGTAGGTTCTCCTAGAACCTAGACTTAACTTTTCCCTATTGAAATGCCAAATTGGATTACTACAGCAGTTTCAGTTAATGTCAGTCTGAATGTAACCAAAAAGTGGTCTGTATCAACCTTTTTTTCTGTGTTTGGTGTTGTAACTACTCACCTACTTACTGGAAATTGTCAACAATATTTTTTACTCCACAAATTTTTAGTAGCTGAGCAGATTAGGTGGATCACACTTTCTCATGAACATTTTCAGCAGAATAGCTGTGATCAGTTAATATGTGGTTGTCACTAAGGTCCTAATCTAACCTGTTCACTTTTCATAAATTCTGGCAGTGAGTGGATCAACTTATGAAAACAGTGTACAGTATGTGATTGCATATGAGCATGAGTAAAATAGATTAAAAAATGTCTTCATGCAACTTGCTTCTATATGTCAGCCCTAAAACGATCTGAACCATCAAAATGGATTGCATCCATGGAAAGGTTAGACTTTGTGGTGAGAAATGGATATTAATTCACTAACAAAATCGAGACATACTATTAAATGCTGCCATATGCACGATCTGCTTTGTTAACCTGAAGTGGTAGTAATCTCTTCTTTGTAGTGTGGTAATTTAGCAAGACACTGAGTGTGGATCTATTGTGGAAATTGTATCCTGGAAGTAGAAAACAATGACTTATGAGGTTATTATCAAAGTGTCCAAGATACATTAGGCAATTTGTGCATTAAAACTTTGAGTCTTTCCCAGAACGGATAACAGGATAAGCAGAGTAATTGCTTACAGATTGTTTTGTATCTGGCAGTCTTTAAAGTTAGTGAGCTCTAATAGCAAATGTGGATGTTCACTTCATTTATAAGTAAACATGGGTGTATGGTACATATTCACACATGATGTAAGGAAACAGAAGTATTGGTAGAGGCTGCTCATGCCAACAAGCATCTGAAGAATAGCCAGCGCACCATAACAAAGCTGCTGCCAGGCCAGTTCTCCTGAAAAGGGGCCTTCATTTATGTTTGCTTATTGGGCCAGGCAGATCTTAGGACTCAGTGACCCATGTCTACCCATATTACATGTTCTGCTTCCTTTTTCCTTTTTTTTTAATCATTTGTTTTATTTTGTTGTATTTTGTTTTATTCACTGCCAGGAAATTGCTTTAGTTTGTTGGATTTAAACTACTTGCGTAAAAAGAACAGATCATTTTTGCATTATGTGATCTCTGTCAAATAATTAGTTGGACCATCTTAATTTTCAGAACAGCACAGTACCTTCAGTAATGACTTTTGCTCCTGAAGGTCTGCATCATAATCAGCGAATAAAACTGATAAGTATTGAATGCAGCAAGACATACTTCCCATTAACGTCAAAAGTGGTTTATAATAATAATATATTATTGCTGCTCTGATTTAAGATTCAGATACTCTCAAAGACAGGTTAACTCATGTACACTGTAAGCAATTTCTACATCATATGTATTGTAACTCAGGCTTTCTGAAATGCTGCCTTGCTGGCAAAACGAAAAAAATGTCTGTTGAGAGGAAATTTGACAGTAGCTTTGGAGCAGGAATAGCCAGGAGAGCTAAGGGAAACTGGTGGCTCACCTTTCTCCCTGATGGCATGAAATATTCAAGATTTCTGTTTCTTAGCCATGACACTAAATCAATCCTTTCTAATCACTTTCTCCATTCTGAATGCAGCTTCATCTGTATTCCGTTATTTTGCTCAGATGGTGCCATAGACTCTTTTTACTTCACAAAACCTTTACACGTCTGGTATTTTCTCTGATAGTTTCCTTCTCTTCCACTGGTCCCTGTCATAGCTGTTTCTAATTTGTTTTATTGCCTTGGGCTGCTGACAGTTATAAGCTAAAAAATTGTGTCCTCCTGTATATATCTAAATGCAGATCAAATTAAACTCCTAAGATGGTCTTATCACTCTGAATTTCCTCCTATCCAGACTCACTCATTTCACAGTGTCCTACAGGCAGACTTGCTGCAAATGGCAGGAATGACTTTGTGAAGGGGAGGGCTGGGACCACTAGTAATAGGTGGGAAAGTACAGGGGGAAGAGGGCTCTGTCCTTGCTTCTCTGCCTGTCCCTCTGCACTGCTTAATACCTGTGGCACAACATCTACCCCAACCTCCACACTTCATCTGCATCCTGCTCCTGGGGGTGAGCAGAGGGCAGTTATGAAAGGGGAATTCTCCAGGAAATATCTTCCTGTCTCCAAAGCATCATAGATGAAGCTTTCTGCCAGAGCCACCAGTTTCTCTTGGCTCGCCTGGCTATTCCTACCCCAAAGAAACTGTCAAAATTAGGGATCCATACAGATCAACATAATTTGCAGTCCTGGTTTCAGCTTGGACAGAATTGAGGTTATTCACAGTGTCTAATATGATGCTATGTTTTGGCTTTAGAAGGAAAAACAATGTTGATAACACTGATGTTTTAGCTGCTGCTAAGCAATACTGCTCAGAGACAAGGACATATCGGTTTCTCAGCTTCTTATACTGTCCTGCCTGCAAACAGGCTGGAGGGGCACAAGGAGTTGGGAGGGGAGAAAACCAGGACAGCTGACCTAAACTGGACAAAAGGATATTCTATACCATATGGCATCATGTGAAAAAACTGTGGAGAATTGATCGGGGGTGCAGCTGCTTCTCAGGGACTTTCTGGGCGTTGGTCTGTAGATGGCGAGCAATTGTGCTGTGCAAACTTTGCTTTGTAACTATGTACATACATATTTACAAATAAGATGTAACATGCGAAGAAGGTACTCATCTCACCCTCAATTACTTACTGACTCCTGTATTTCAGCAACTACAGGATGTCAAGTGAGACAATCAGATGGCAAATTAAAAATCTGTGAGATTCTTCATAGAGTCTCCAGTCAAACTTTGAATGGTTTGAGATGGTTTGCTTGACGAAACCACACATTAGGCAAAATTATGGAAGGAGAAGGTGATCCTGGAGTATCCTGAACTTCAGATTGCTGGAGGCTGTGAGAGAACACCAAACTGGTAACATTTGCTCTTATTTTGTCTTTACACAACTTCTAATGACCAGCATGAGGTTGAAAGACTTTTCCACACAAACCATCCGCCTGAACCAGTATATATTCCCTAGTGTTACTACTTAGTCAGAAAATCTGTGCTAGAGCTGTGAATTAAACCTTAAGCCATCCAGCATTCATCTGTTTCTCTTGTACAATCAGTGATGACTCTGCCAGATTCTCAGAACTTCCTCCTTCCAGTTTCTGTGTATTACTGAAGAATACAATCAGACGAATAAATTCTTTGTGCCTAAATGAATAAGAAAAAACTAGACTAAAAGATGCCTGTAGGATAAATAATGCTAACATGGTAAAGCAAATAGAGGTTAGCATGCAGTTTTGTTAGTATATGTAGTTTGATTTCTGCTATGCTCATGACTTGCATATCCTAGTCACGAATCTGATCAGAGTTTTTTGCTTCATTATTAACTGTGAAAGCCCCTTTCCTTCAACATAAAGGACAGTAGTAGGATACAAGCTTGAAAGGTAAGTTTGTCAGAGTTGTCAAGAAAGAATTGAGACCTTCCAACTCCAAGGACAGTTGTAGTAAAATACAAATATTCAAATGGAATAAGTAAGTATGAATTAAAAAATAAAGAGAGAGAGAGAGAGAATTAGGCCTTCAAAAACGTCTCCTTAGATTTAAGTCATAAAAAACTGCAATTTCAGAAACACTTCTGTCTAGGTATTATTTCAGTGTGACGTATACCCAAGATTATGGCTAAGAAGCATCTTTCAGTCTTCCAGTACATTAAGATAAAGTGCTACCGTTTACATTTCCTATTGGCATTTTTTCATTTTGAAAGCATTAGAGCACCAAGAAGGTATTTTAAAATGATGTACATTGACTTGTATATTGGTACTAAGATTTTTTTTAGACCACCTGCTAGCAAAAATCACAGAACTATGGTGTTTCTATAGCAACTGCATTCTAATAAGGCAAAATTTCCAGTGTGATAGAGCTGAACAACTAATAATGTCAGCTTCCAATGTTGCAGAAACTCAGATGTCAGGAAAGGTCAGCATAAAACATGAGGCTAAAATTGATGCTTTGAGACATTCATCTTTATTGCTAGTATAATTTTTGGTAAACCAATGAGAGATATGATTAAAACAGTAATCTTATTTTCACACACTTCTCATATCATGGATAATCAGCATTCAAAATATATCATTTTGAAGCTTATTCTTGCGTATCCATAAGACACACCATACACCTACTGCAAGCTCACTTTTCACTTCCGAGTTTTTCCTGTATAATACTTAATGGGAGGTTTCTGTGAATAGTTTTCTGCTGGTAGATGCCAATAGACACCCACCTAAAGTCATGTATACCGATGTTTGCCAGTGAGAGCATCAAAACTCATTAGCAATTTTTACTGTAAAATTACAATTTTATTAATGTCAAGAGCAGAGATCAAGTGAGATTTCTTTTGAAAATACAGAAGAAATCATGAAGTAGGATCTGGCTTTTAAAATCAGTGGGAATTCTTCCTAAGGCTGAACAGGTCTATGTATTAAATAACCTTCAGTTCTGCTACCGTACTGAATTTCCCTTCAAAAGTGACGTGCTAGGGGAATTAATTTACGTTGCAGTATGAAGCTGCTCTCTGAAACTGTCCCCTAAGCCCCAAATAAAATAAAAATGAAAATAAAAAATAAGAACTGACAAGATGCTTTTCAAAAGGAAGCTAGAATTTAAGTACCTAATTTCAAGAAATTAAGTTTTTTAGTAAAACCGCAAAGTACTAATAATCAGATGAGAGTTGACAACATAGGAACTGTTCAAGAGATTTTTTTCCCGCTGTGTTTTATCAGGAACCTTGTGTCTCCATCTGTGTTAGGATGTAGTCATATCATTTCCTGGTTTGGAGGAAACAGTCAGAGAAAAGCCTACATGCGTGCTGTAGGATCACCTGGAAAATGATGGCCATGTCCAAGTTTCCTTTTAGGACTGAGTGGTTTTATCTCTCGAGCTGTGCTTGTGATTGTTTGGAAACACTGGTCGGCCTAGGCGAAATCTTTACCAGGGGCTACTAAGCAGACAACATACCTCCTTTTCTCTCACTTCTTTTCTTGGTTCATACCAGTCTGTTTTAATGTATCAGTGAATACAATGAGTAGATAGCAGCCAAACCTCTGGATATATGGTTTTATTAGCAATGCGTACTACAACATGAATATTATGTAAATGTCATAATAGCCTGTAAAAGAATAAAATGTATTCTGGCATCTTCAAAGAAGGGCAACAAAGCTGGTGAGGGGTCTGGAGCACAGGCCTTATGAGGAGCGGCTGAGGGAGCTGGGATTGTTCAGTCTGGAGAAGAGGAGGCTCAGGGGAGACCTTATTGCTCTCTATAACTACCTGAAGGGAGGTTGTAGTGAGCTGGGGGTCGGCCTCTTCTCTCGTGCAACTGGTGATAGGACTAGAGGGAATGGTTTCAAGCTGTGCCAGGGAAGATTCAGGCTGGATATTAGGAAATACTACTTCTCTGAAAGAGTGGTCAGGCACTGGAATGGGCTGCCCAGGGAGGTGGTGGAGTCACCGACCCTGGAGGTGTTCAAGGAACGTTTGGATGCTGTGATGAGGGATATGGTTTAGCGAGAACCATTGGTGATAGGTGGATGGTTGGACTAGATGATCTTATAGGTCCTTTCCAACCTTACTGATTCTGTGATTCTGTGATTCTGTGATTCTGTGATCTTTGCAGAGCATGTTTCAGACCACCTGAGTGCAATTTCTGTGCAGTATTTTTGTGAATTTAACTTTTACTGCAGTCACCATTTAACATCAAAGGGGGTGGCTTTGAATGGGACTAAGGATTTCTGATAATTGGTACAGAGCAAAGTCTCTGAAAATTAACTTTATATATGTGCATGTCTTTTTGTGATAGATAACTTTAGTTCTTTGTACTCAAATATCTGATTTTATACAATAATGTAAATGAAGGTAACTTTATATTTTGCATATGTAATAGCATAAAAATTAATCTGTCTCAAAATATGTGCCCTGCACAGCCATTTTCTCTACTTTTTCATTAGTTCTTAGTAACTATATTTCCTTACCCACACTGTATTAGCCATTTTATAAGCAATTCATCAAAAAACTTTACATTAAACCATAAATATGAAAAATTATGACAACACAAACTTATAAAAATGTATAAACTGTAATATTAACATAATAAAAGCAGACTATCTTGAATAATTAATGTATTATTTTGTTGGTTATTTTTTAAATTAGATTCTTTTACATGCAGACACTCAGATGCCATTAATTCTACAAAACTATACATGGTTTTATGAATTTGGCCCCAGAGATTGTGTTTGTGTTTGCTTTGAATTCCACATGAATGCTGATTTCAGACTGCTTATACTTGTGGTGAATATGTGTGTGCTGAAGTGGGGGCAAGGCCAGACACTTGAGATCAAGCCATGGTTGAGATGGAGCATCCATCCACAGAATATATTTGACTAAAATGTTTTGGGATCATCTTTAATTCACCTTCATCCTGTAATCTGCTTTCTAGTTGAGCTCTTTTTGAATGAAACAGTGAGTAAGACACCTGGATTTCCTTTGAGGTGTTTATGAGAGGTATCCGAATGGCTGAGCTGGAGACACTGACCCTATACCCATCCATGGACAAGAAGCCACATACAGGCAGATTGGACAGCCACCCTTCTGAGATGGCAGAGTAGTTTAAGCCACTTCTTTTTTCTTTATGTGGAAAAAGGACTCTGACTTTCTAAAAATGTTCAGAGTCCCAACTTTGGAGAAAAAACATTTTTGTCTTCTTGTTTACTTATGTTATAAAGTGACATCTGAGACTTAAGGACTCACATCTCAGTTTCACCTGTCTCCCCCTCCAATCCAGACCTGTGGTCATAAAATTACCAACAAGGGTCCCAATTCACACACACCCACCTTGAGAAAGTTGCGGAGCAGAAGAGTTGCCAATGTCATGCAGGGGGATACTGCAGCCCCTGACAGACATGCCCAGGAGGAACCATTTTGCATCTTTCCTGCAGCAACCAGTCTGCCTTCAACTTCTCTACCTTTACTGCTCATGCACATTAGGGCTCCTTATTTCCCTGGCCTCATGGCTAAGAAGCGTTTCTGGTAGTACACTAATGCTTTTGTCCTTTCTTATATAGAAAAACTAGGGAAGTTTTTGTATTCAAATAAAATACTGTAACATTAGAATGCAACAAACCTCTCCTTATATATGATTTAATCTAGATTGCTGCTCTCTGATTAATTGCATTACTTAACCTAGATGGAAATTTTTAACATACAAGCAGTTAGAAACAACATACAAATGGTGTTCAAGTAGTGAATGTGACTTATAAATATACAATATATCAGCACCCACTGGGAATACAAAATGAAACAGGTAGTCCTTGCCTATAAATCTAATCAGCTAAGTACGAGAAGACAAAATATCTGATGTGATGGATGGAAAAACAAACAGTAAAAGTGACATAATTGTGGGCAGTGGCAGCAGTTTTGGATCTGCACAACATTGAACTTAGAAGAGAAAAAGATTGAAAAAGTAATGCTGTAAAGACAAGTGGGGGCTATATTTCCTTAGACATATATGACACTTACAAGTGGTTTGCAAATATCCAGGACATGATGATTTTATAATTTTTGTTTCTTTTGTAAACCAGCTTAGAATTACTGAAACAGCTTAACAGTCTGTGTTATAATTTGAAAAATGTTTTAATAATAAATAGAAGATCCAGTTTTAAATCACATGACAATATGGTAGTAATTAGAAGTGTTCATGTTCAGTGAGACTCCTCCTAATTGCAATATTTGCATAAAAATATTAGGCAATCTACTGGATAGAAAATTAGATGTAATTATGCTTCACAGAACGTATTAACTTGCTACACTTCAAAATACCCAGCAGTATAGACAGAAAACTTCACTATTCTCGATTTTAACTAATGTAAATAATTAAGTTCTCTCAACACTAACTTCTGTGTTATCTGCATCGATTATCCTATGACATACATTTATTACAATTGCTTCAAAGTTATTGCATATTTTGTTCCATCTTATGTCAAAAAGCTAATTTTCACAGGAAAAATCTGTAGTATAGTTGAAAAGGATGTTTGTTACTAGATGTAATACAGCAAATCTTCACATGCCTGAGCAGCAGAGGGACAGCGAAGTGCTCTAATTAACACTGTTCCATGGTACTTGTTGCTCCCACTAGTGAAGAATGGGAAACCAGGGCATGGCATTTAAATAGCTTGCCTACTGATACGTGGTATGTCTGCAGTAAAACCAGATGATCATTGAGGACTTGTCAGCTCCTGGTTCCTATTTTTCTCATCCAGGAGATTGCACTTTAATCAAATTTCCAAGTGTCATTGAATTTCAGTGACTCAGAAAAGACAACAATGTCTTTTTGTCTTAGAGTTATTTAGATACTTGGATAGGTAAATTGTGAGATTCGAACAAAAAAAGAGCTTGGAACAGTGTGTCTTGGTGGAGATCTAACCAGTGCGTTAGGTTAGACTGTATTCTCCATAGCCACTTTGGACAGCCAAGGTTCACTACAAATAAATGGGTTAGATTCTGTAATGGTCTGCTGATTCTTAGGGACCCATGCCCACAGATCTAAAATGTACTGTATTTTCCTCTGTAAATTTATAGTATCACAATAAATGCTCATATTGGTGTAATGTTCATGGAAATCAGAGGGCTCACATTTGTCATTGTGATAAATATTTCACAGAACAGTAGATAGTTTATCAAGCATTGGGGAAAAGATTATCACAATGAGAGATATGTGATCTATGTTACCCAGTTAGGTACACTGGAAATAACAGGTCCCAGTGGGTTAATTTTAAAAGGCTTTTTTTTAGACATATGATAGTAAGCTCCTATTCATTGCAGCCTGATCTGCTTGTGTTCGTGGAGCCTGGGGCACAGCACTGGGGTTGGAGCCAGCCCCCATTGCCATTTGCTTTTCCTCACATGGCAAGCTGGTTGAGTGGCTGCAGGGTTAATGTCTGAATGGAGATTATTTAGGGAGTTCATTTTCAAGGGTGAGCTGAAACCCAAGTTAAAATGACAGCATAAATATATCAACCAGATGGTTTCATTTCAGCCCAAGGTTTTTAAAAGTCTATTACCCTTGTGTTATTTGCCGAGAAAATGTCTTCTGGAGACATAAGATAGCACTCAAAATGTTTAAGACTGACAGCAGTGGGCTGATGGAGCTTCCAGTTTGTCATACAACTGATACACAAGTATTTGTATCAGATGTTAGGGATAAAAAAGACATATTCTGGTGTTGCTTGAAACTGAAAAAATATATATATTACATATTCTCTCAAGTCAAGATGCAGGTAAACTTGCTCACAGAGATATATGTGCATTAGACACAATCTTTTAAATACAAATTCAGCAAAAAAAAACCCACAAGTGATGCATTTTAGATATCATATGCAGGATTGTGAACAAGCTTATAACCAATGAGACATAAAGTATCTAATAGGCAGTTCAATTTATGGGCCTGTTGTGAGCCAACCTTATATTTAATTTTTATTGTGATAAGTAGCACTCAAGTGGATGAGACATCTGCGCATAGGTGAAGTTTAATTTGGGAAATTAACAGTGTTGAAGAATTATAATCAAAAGATTTTCTGCCTGTGTGAAAGTTTTATACGTAGGCTATTGATCAAGTGGGAAGAATGATTTAGCAAACTGTTTTGGCTCTTCCTACTTACTTGAAAAAAAAAGAAGAAAATGTCAACGGGAAATCTACAAGTTGTTATACTCCAACCAGTTTAGTATTTAATGACTATTAAAGGTAATTTTTCCAACAACAAAATTTAAATTGAAGTGAAAAGACAGCCATCTGTGAACAGAAAAAGCAGCTTACTCACAAGGATAAGAAGTAAATCACTGGATGAATTTTTAGCACTGGAACAAAAATAAATGTCCTAGCTCTAGATAAGAAGTGGTATCTAGCTGTTGTGGAAAAAGCACAAGCTTCCTCTTAGTTTTGCTTGTTCAGTGACCACTGTAAGGCCTTTCTCCCTTCAGTGATGCTGCCAAAAAACCTTCTCTGCTCTGCATCCACTTACACTTGCTGGCACAAGAATCAGCCTGTGAGCATCCTCCATCCTGTACCTAATACTCAAATCTGGATCAGCTTCTCATCTCCTCATTACTTCTCTTGGCTAGCTTCCCTGACAAACTTTACATGATTGAGCTTATTTTAGCAAGAACTTTTCCTGAGATTGCTCTTGAGTTTTACAGAGTTGCACAGAGCATAAGTTAGCAGGAGTCTGAAAATCGTTTTTGGTAACATACTGAAGATTATTGAGAATTTGTCACAGATCCAAGTAGTTCCTGGCAAATATCTTGTCCAGTATCTGGATGATGGCCCCATCAGTTATCCATCAATTTTCTATATGTCCCCAGATATGTTATGGAACCAGACTTGAAGTCTGAATATTTCGTTACTGGATCTACCACTTATTTTCCATGAGTACCTTCTTCGTGTGCTGCGAATTGTCTTGCATGTATTTGGGTGTACATGGTACATGCAAAGGCAGAAACACGACAACAGCAGGGTGTTGATTAACCGTACTCAACCTCATTCCCAGGGCTGTTCTAGAACTACATTATCTCCTCAATGGATCTCACTGGTATCTGCTGAAGTAGTTTTTCATAAACCTTTACAACAGAAAGTAAAAGGCAAGGACACTACGATTATACGCTTCAAACTGATGCTACACAAACAAAATATCCTGTGCCAAATAGTAATAAAGTGAAACACAAACAATAAAAATCATGTGACTATTTCAGAAGTCTGGTTGCTGAGGCTGTAAAAAGTGTGATAAATTGAAAACCATACTAGTTTTTGATACACCAGTAACGTAAAGGAATCTGCAACTCTTATCCATTCCTATTGTGAGAAATAATTTCTCAAGAAAATAATGCACTGCCTAAACAAACAAACAAACAAACAAAAGCAGAAATGTTTTCCACATGTCTAAAGAAGGATATTTAAATGATTTATCAAAAAATTCCCTCAACCCCAGAAATGTATGCTGTAGTAAAAACTCAACACAAACAGAGATTGCACAATTCTCTAAAGCCAAAACAAATATATCTCAAGGCAAAAGTCAGAAGCTGAAATTAATGTGCTGCAACTTTTTGCGTACAGAGTAGACAGTTCTCAGTAAAGCTCCTGATAAACAAGACTGTCTCCAGTTTCAGCACAATGTCAGTTTGCTATGCCATCTCCTCATACAAAGAGAAAGATAGAAAATAGCAGAGAGTAGCAGTAGAGGTATTTTTTCCTATTTATGCAGGAAAATAAATTCTAAATACATGAAATATAAAATTTCTAACAGCAAAAAAAAAAAAAAAAATCTTAGAAACTCCAGCTCTTTACTGCAAAGTTCATGTTCTTTGAGGATTTTTTTTCTTAATGATCATGTGGATTGATGTATATGCATAATTCATTACAGAAATTTTGAAAAGGTGAGGATGGAGCAATTTTCTGGGTCACATTAAGTTGTACGTATGGCAAAATGTTCCTCCTTCACATGGTAACAATCAAATATCTTTAAAAAGTCATAAAAAGTGAGAATAACATTTTGACTGATAAAGCTGATAAACATGCTTTCAAAATCAGCAATCAGCTAGAACGCAAGACCAGACTGATTCAGTAGAAGCAGCATTTTTGGCATCCCACATGGAAGGTAAATGTTACATAAGAAATATATGTTGGAAGGGTCGCCTTGAGGTCATCCAGACACTCAAAGCAAGTCCAACGTCAAAGTTGTTCCAGGTTGCACATGGTCTCATCAAGTCGAATTTTGAAAATCTCAAGGGATGGAGATTCCACAAGCTTTTCATGCAAAATGCTCTAAGTACACCCAACAACTCCTTCTCCACTTAAAAAGGTGAGGAGTGTAATTCCTCATGGAAACCAGTGTGAGGATACCAAGCTCAACAGTAAGGATACTTTTGCATCACTTTGTCATACACATGCAATCCCTATCTATTAACTCTTCCTTGTTTCTTGTTCCACAACTTTCTACAATTATAGAAATCTGCTCTCTGTGAGCAGCACCAACCCCACCAGCAGACAGTCATCTATGGGCTGCATCTACTGCTGACTCAAATGCTCCTTCCATCGCCAAACCACCAAGTTCCATTAGTGCAGCAGTATGAATGAATTATAAACCTGTTGATCCAGAAGGAGAGAAATCTGATGGTATGAGCATTGTTGCAAATGCAGAACTAATTGAAATTCAGATCTGAGTCTTGTGCCTTCTCAGGATTGGAGATTCTGGGGATTCTCTGTGTGGAATTCCCTCTGTGTGGGGGAATGGTTTTAAACAAAAAGGTTTTAAACTAAAGGTGGTAGATTTAGGTTAGATGTTAGGAAGAAAATTTTTGCTCAGAGAGTGGTGAGGCTCTGGAACAGGCTGCCCAGAGTGATTGTGGATGCCTCATCTCTGGAGGCATTCAAGGCCAGGTTGGATGGGATCCTGGGCTGCTTGATTTACTGGTTGGCAACCCTGCCCATAGCAGGGGAGTTGGAACTAGATGATCTTTAATGTCGTCTCCAACCAAGCCATTCTATGACCCTATGATTCTGTTTCCATGATTCACTGCTTTCCTTGCTGGTATGTAAAACCAGCATGACAGAACAGATTCTTACCCATGTACAATGCAACCTGAATGGACTGATATTTACAGTTGAAAGATTATTTCTTATACATAAATAAAAACAACTTATTATTTCTACCTAATGTGAGATTAGTTTGCTTTTATTTCTCCAAAAATATGTAGCTATTGAAGACAAGAGTGTAGCATTATAAGACAGAGAACTGAAGAAAAATGCACAAAAATGTTCCAAAAAATGTCACAGTTTCAACAGAAAATTCTGGTTTTGTTCTGGATATCATTTTTAAAGTATCTGCTCTTAGAGTTTTTATTTTCTTACAAAAACAGAAAACCAAGGGAAAAACAATGTTTTGGCCCATCACTAACCTGCTGAAAATCTGCTGTCTCCTGCTGGCATGCCTCCAGCCTCCTCTCTGAACTATGACGCCTGTCTTCCTCTTTCAAAAAAAGAAGGACTGTACTTGCATACATTATTCAAAACAACATCATATTCTAGAGTATTTCCATCTACACTGATTTCTGTTCCATTTTTCTCTGAAAAAGAAATATGTATAATATATATATTTATAGTGAAAGAAGGAAGCAAGATAATCTCAGAAATAATTTGCTTTTCAGTTGTTGAAAGTCAAAATATACTTTTAAATTACAAAAATAAATGGTGTCATGTTTAGAAATGTCTACGTAAAGTCATTAGTTCAGTTTCACCTTTAAAGTGTTATTAACCAACTATTTGGTTATCACATGTACCCACTTAAAACACATTTCAGGGTTTACTTCAGCGGGACTTAGTCCATGAACTGGCACATTATTAGCAACTGGAGTGAATTCAGCATCGGCAGTACATTCTTTTAATTAATTTTCTCCCAGAATGAATCCAGATTTTGCATTCAAAGATTTTGCTAAAAAATGCAAAGACTAGACTTTGAAATGCTTACGTACACACATCCATAGAATACCTTCAGTTGTCATTGTTACCTAGTGAACCAGACTGTGTTTGCCTATCATTTTATGTTCAAGGCTACGGGTAATAAAGTTTTTATTGTTTTATTGTTTTTACATTATTGTGCCATAATTTCATTTTCTTTCCTGTTAACTATTGCAGAAGTCCATAGTCAACTGGACTTCACACAATTTTTTTCAAAATATTGCAAAAGGACAAGAACAGAAAGTCATACACGAGGGCTCATATTTCATCTGAAAACAGTAGAAGAAATTATACTGCCTCTGTAAATGATTCTGGCTTACACTCAGTGAGATTCTTCAAGTATATGGAGTAAGAAGAGACTATGCAGGATTTATTCTCCAAAGAAATTACTCTGGAATATATGAGCACTGAGAAAATAGCCTCACTGACAGGCTGAAAAGGGTACAAATTAATTTATTTTATTCAACCCATTTATGGTTGTTGAACTCAGCCATGACAGTTTTATTCCAAGGCTACTTTTAAAAGAATTCTAAAAACTCCAGAGGGTGTGAAAAATACAGATAAGTACAACAAAATTAAAAAAAACAAAAACAAAAACAAAAACAAACCAAAAAAAAAACAACCAAACAAAAAAAACCCCACCTCTTTGTACATGGTTTGCTACTGAATTCTTTCGGGAAGTTGTGACACTGGGGAGTTTCACTCCGGGGTTTCAGCTACACTCTTCAAGGTCTTATTGAATACTAGAAGCTTTCAAGATCATGAGAAACCACTAGAAAACTATTCTGTTTCTCATGATCACTGCAGGATCCAGCAATCTACTTTACACAGAAAGGCAGCTGTGAATACAGTGCAGGCAGCACTGACTGCTTGAGAAGGCTATTAGATACATCACCCTTTTAACGAGGAATGTCTGTTTATTACTTTTATTTACATTCAAGCTGAGTTGGTACACTTAAGTCAGATTTACTGTGTTGCTTCTTACATTTCTTTGCTTAGTTTTTTGTGGTTTTTTTGTTTGCTTGTTTGTTTTGTTAGAGTTTGGGTTTCTTTTTTGCTATTTCCTGATAATGTAATCATCTGTCATCTCATCCTTTTTCTAACAGGCACTGTTAGAAATTCACCGTTACTTTGATCCTATCTTTTTCTTGTAATGAAGATGTACATTCATCCTTTTTAGAATACTCACTGTATGCTGACCTTATGTTTCATGCTTTGTTTTCAGTGAGTCTTAGCTCTTGTAGTAGTTTTGATTGAACTTTTGCATCGAATTAGATTGGATTCGATACTGTTCTCTTTCTTTGATGAAAAATCATATTATCACCAGTAACTTCTCTGGTACAATGTAAACATATACATATTGCCCAAGCCTGCTGAAGTCCACGTAATCTACAACTTATAGTTTGCACAATATATTTATTATTAGCTACCTAAACCCAAATTGAAAATATTGCAAATTAAAAATGCAGTCCAACTCTTGTGTCATTTGTGTGACCTTAAAGTTCCACCTGTATTGTGGAGCATGGATGTATTTTTCCAGCCAAGTTCCAAATGTGTCATAATTGTACCCAACTTTAATTCAAAACAGCACCTTATTATGGCCCTTTCCTGCAAAACAAATGTGGGTTCATGGTCTGGAAGAGAGTTTGGCCAAGTCGCTGAACCTGACCCTTGAAGTTCTGAAGGTAGTGCACACCTAAAGCTTACATGGTCCATCAGCATATTGACCAGGTCTTGCTGGTGCCAAGTCTGTGTTCTCATTCGTTAGTACATGGATCTTCAAATATTCATATTCTTGAGGTTTTAATGATCCTCAAAATAACAACTTAAATAAGAACAGAGGTTTTATCCTGCAAACACCTTCTGAAGAATTTATAATCAAATTAAAAGGCAGCGTGGTAATGAGGTTTAGAAAGCTGCAGCAGCATGCTGCTAATTTCATGTGGAATGGTTGCATATTTTACTTATTTAATGTTGTGCTAAATAAAAATAGAGTCTCCAGGCATTTGGTACTTTGCTCCCCACTCACTAGCACTCTGGAAGTGAAGCCATCGGGTGCACTGCCCTGAGCTATTATGTGCACCAAGTTAGTATGAATGACCATATTTCGCTTTTCTAAGAAACAATTCTGAGTTTACTTGTTGGTATAGTTATAGGTCAAGTGGTAATGTGTTTGCTGAAGGTGGTAGGTGTCTGAAAACTTCGCCAAAATGATAATGAAACCTGAAAACTAATGAAACTCAGGCTGCTGTTTCTCATGGGAAGCTTTGGTAAACCCATCTAGAAAGTAGAAGAGAGTTACTTCCTACATATTTCACAAGGGCAGTTAAACTTTCCTTCCATTTGCAGCATTGCAGTACATGTGAGGTATCCATTTTTCCATTCTAGGTTTCTTTTGGAGAGCAGAAGAAAGGCAAAATTCAGTTTGATGTTCTCAGAGTATTAAAGGTCTGAAATGATCTCCCAGGTAAAGCACTGTTAAAGCAAATCCGATGTTACACTGTGGTGGGTGGTAATTCCATGTTCATCTACTCATCTACACATTTAAAATCTTTCTTTAACTTCCATGTATTTCTTTATGGCTAGCTTTTACCTTGCTTTTGTGCCAGCATTTTACAAATCTGGTTATGTTGTGTTCTGCACATTTCTGACATGCACTGATTTTGAATTCAGTGGCAATCAGAATATCTAAGTGCAAGAACATTTGAATTGTGCTCCCATGTCAGTAAGAGCAAATTCCTCTTCAGATTCCCTCACATTCACATGGAGTAAAAGAGGACTGAATTGAGAAAAATAAACAAACAAACAAAAATTGAAATCTAAAACTCCAGTAGAACTCCTGCATCAACCTTTCAGGTAGTGAAAGGAAAGGAGAGGAAAGTCTATTCTTTGAACAGCAGGCAAGTCATAATGTAGTAAAAATTATGATAGTTTTACAGAGATACTAAAACAATATCTTTATGCTACTACGTGATGAGGCCCTAATCACTAAATTAAGTGAAGCTAATTACAAATACTGACAGGTCCTCATCAATATAGCTCCAGAATAATTCCTGGTGAACAGAGAAATAGAAATAATTTGGGGATAAAAACACTATTAACAAATCTGCTAAAGGAAGCTAAATTTACAATACAAGATTTGTTGGTAAAATATGGAAAATAAACATAAGTTTCAACTTTTTGATATAAAAAAAGATTTTGCCCTTAGGTGGTAATGGTAATTTTATTGTAATGCGTTAACGCATAAAATCTACTTGCTACAAATTTCTTGCTACATTAATTCAATTTGCTGAGAGGTTCCCAAACTCTGCTGTGGTTGTAAATAATGGGTCTTTAACAAAGTATGTGATATCAAATATGAGAAATATATTTGGATGTAGTCTCACATATAGCTTATTTATTATGCACTATGGAGTTTTCTCTCATGAGGAACTCAACTGTAGTTAAATAAGCAAACGTAGCAGCATTCTGACCATCACTGTGTATGGAGAAACATTTCAAACTCCTCCTTGAAATTTGACGTCCTTCCACTGTCACTCATGTGCAACAGCAATTCAGGCAGTGTTCTATCATAGAGCTGCTAAGCATAAGCATTGCTTCCATTTCTGAGAAACCTCTCTGATTTTGGCCTAGTATGTATTAAGTCAATTCAAGTGTACATGCCTGATACATTTAAACTTAGGTCTGTGAATAGTTTTAAAATTGATTTTTGACACCTTCTTAACTTTCCAATATTGCACCATTGTATCATTATGTAAAGAAGTTCTATATAAACAGGAAGTTTAACCAGTATCTCTGAATTTCTGACTTCCAAAGTGTGTAAATAACAGTGGTAACTTTTGAAAAAAATAATTATTCTAACAAAATAAATGAAGCTAACATTCCATGACATTCTGAAACAAACTACCTGTTACAAATTGTGCTGTCAATAATCCTGGCTTTCTATTGCAGTTAAATCGCTATTGTCCAGATTCTCCAACTGGTAATTCCAGCTCCTTGAAATACAGTAGAAAATATACTTTCTACGCATTTATTTAAGCTCTGAATGTGGTAACTATAGCAATATTACAAATGAATGGCACGTTCTGTGACTAGGAAGACGTTAGTTATTTTGAGTAGTCAGAGTGAAACAGGAAGACAATTAGTTGTGAAGTACCAGCAACATTCATACTCCCTACTTTAACCTCATTCACTGGCAATTCAGAAATAGAAATTGTGGAGCACCGAAGTGTCTTGGCCATCTTGATTACCACCAGTCAGAAAGGACAGTCTTTACCCTGAATATAAACCATAGCTACAGAATTTACCATGTGAAAAGAGTAATTCAGCAGCTACCTTATCTAAAAGCTGCTCTGATGAAACTTCACAAGTATTAATTTTTACATGTTAACAACTGTCCCACTGTGCCAGTGTTACTATCAATCCTAATAGCTGTTTTGTGACTTTCCTTTTAAGAGCACAATCAAAACAAACAAACAAACAAAACCTGAACCAATCAATAAGCCAACCAAACAAACAAACAAACACAAAAACCACCAGGTTTACAGGACTAATGTAATATAGGCAGCAAAATATTCAAGTTGAGATGATACTGAAAAAACACATTCTCTAATGTAAAGTTTTGGATACCTTATAGAATGACTGTTTAAGTTTGTAGAACTGGAGAAGTTGTAACTGTTTAAGTTTGTACTGGAGAAATTCGCTGATGATGAAAAAAAAAATCTATGACAATCTGTCTGGAGCTCAGTGGGAGACTGTATTCATCCAAGAGCCTGGCTGTTCAGTTGTATAGTTTCAAGTACTCTACTGAGCTGTAGAGGGGCCAAGAATGCTCCATCGAGGTGTGTTGTAGCATCTGTGACACCATACAGCTGTCCAGGACACCCACATGGCAGATGTAGCATGAGATTTAGGGATACCCATCTCCTGAAGTATAGAACAATAGAAGCCTAATGAGATACATGGCATTTTTTTCAGAGATTTAAACAAAGGCATCTAGCATCCCTTGATGTGCTGCAGGCTGTCTGGAATATCCACATGGGTGTGGCAGATCTGTCACCTAAAACACACCTGTGTTATTCACTAGTAGCTGGAGGCAGGATGCCCTACAGTATCCAAAATGTCACTGATTGCTTTGCTTGTCCATAAAACATACCACAGTACTTCACAAGGTCTAACAGTAGGCATATAATTAATAACGAATAATTAACGCTGACAATTTACGTATATCTTCTCACAGAATACCTACAAGGAAATTAGGCTTAATTTTAAATCTATTCATTATTAAAAATTATTAACAAACATTTTTTCCTTGATACAGGTATTATTTTCTATGGATTGAATGCCATTAATTCTCTTAACATTATTATTTGATGTTCTAGTTCTAATGTTTATTAGGGCATAGGACAGAAATTTATTTATCTTACATTAAAGTATAGTCCTAATGTTTGATGTCCCTGTCACTTATCACTGCTTTTCCTGAGGTTAGTATCCTTTATAGGTGAAACTGCACTGTTAAATTCCGTAACTGGGATAGTAAAAAAATTCTTTAATTGATTGTTGATTATTTTAAAGGATAAAATATTTGCTTTATTTTGTAACTCCTTGAGTCATTTGCATCTTATCCACTGGTGAGGGCGGGTGTTTAGCTAAGCAATAAAGACATCAGCCACTTCTCCAGATCATTATCTCTGTCCAGCTGGAAGGTTGCCTTGAGATGACCACCCTGTGGCACCCTCTGCAATCTGGTAGTGCCTTATGCCACAACAAGAGCTGCAGGAAATCAGCTACATTTCAACCAAACATTTGAGTCACACATGGAAAGGGAACTAAAAATGAACAGCAATTTGTTACATAGTCCAAGACATTAGAGATTGATGGCCCTGAAGTTGAAATTTCAGTAGGAGGAAATTAATACACTTGCTAAGCATAGTGAAAAGACTGAAACATGTCTGTCCTCCAGCTTCTTTGCTTTAGCTAATGGTTTATATATATATATATATATATATATAAAAGTCAATAAATAATCAGAAACCTCCAATATAAGCATTGTCTCCTTACATTGGTGAGGATATCTGGGCATTTCAGACAATTTTGAAAACATACTGTTTGTAGACATTCCTGTGAGTCATGAGAAGCAGGCTAAGAACATGGTTTTTTGTCCAAATAAATTAGAGAGGCCTGAAGGATTTTTAGAGCTGCAGTATTGGTGCCATTATGGAGAAATATAGCTTACTTTTGAGCTGAATAAAGAGTGATACTTTCTCCTAGAATTGATTTCTGAATGATATTTATGTTACTGATAAGACCTGTCTCACTTGGTAGGAAAGAAAGCAGTTGGCCCTTGGCTAGAAGCAGTATGAATTACATTACTACTACTGCAGAAGCTTATTTGGGTCCCTATGAAGAGATGACAAACCTCACAATGAGTATCAGTGTGAGGATAACCCCGCATAACATATGGTAAATTGGGCTTTATTCCCAAATTCGTATAGTAAGGAGGCAAATAAGCTGAATTGCAGTGCTCACTGCTTAATCAGGTTTAATCACTATGCATCAATACACTGGTAAGCAGAGGTGCAGAATATCAGGGGCTGGTGCTCAGGTGGTGATTCAGTGCTTGAGTCTTCTTCCCATTGATGCCGACAGTTAAATTTGCTTGTGAGGTCCTTGACTCCATCACCGAGCAGTTTACAGTACAGAGCACACCAACCAGGATGACAGAAGGTCTACCTGAGTCACATGGACTGTCACTTGCTATGTTGAAAAGATAGCATACCTGCTTTTAAAGAGCACTGCATGAAGTAACATCAGTCACTGGATGTCTGCAGCCCTCAAGGTGTACTGCTGTGAAACAAATCCCTTTTAATCAGTGAAATGCAACGTGTTATAAAAACAAGATTAAAACACATAGAAAATTCATTAAACACTCACTAAACATGGGTATATATTTAAAGCTATTGCAGAAAAAATGCTGCTCATGCAAAACTGCTGAACTGCTTTCAGTGTGAGTTTGCCTGCCAAGCAATAAGATTAAACAGCAGGAAAGCTGAAACACATGACAGTTTATAAGAAGAGAATCAAAATGAGAATCGTGAGTATAACTGTAAAACACACAAATCTCAAAACTTGTACAAGAAAGCACAAACAGTAAGCTGCCATGAAGAAAAGAACTGCCCAGGGACAGAACTAATCAGCTGTAGGCTTGTAGTCTGTAAAGAGAGCAGACTGGGGTATCTAAAATGTTTTCATCTCTAGTATATGCTCTAAACAAATGATTTAGGGGATCTTTGTGCAATTTCTAATGATGGGAAAGTTTATGGAATGAATTCAAAAGAGATTGTCAAGGGAGATCATCATAAAGCTAACAATGGCAAACAAAATAACATCTTTAAGTAACTTCAAAGAATTCAGGAAAACAGTATGTTGGACATGGCACTGGGATTGAGAAGGCTGGATAGAGTTTTGCCTTACTCAGCCAGGGCTTTGCCTTGCAAAAAAAAGAGGAAGGCTGGTTTTCCTTACATTGGCAGGGTTTAGGATTAAGCATCACATACAAAAAAACACTTTCTTCATAAAAAAGGTGTGGAGAATTTTCTTGTTATCAGGGCTTGTCTGCATAGGCCTGACAGGTGAAGCTACAGGCTCTAAAGGGTGGCTAGAGTGATGAGAGGCTATGAGGAAATAAGGAAACAAAAATATGTACCTTCTGCTGTTTTAATCCCTATTTGGATTACCAGCTACAGGCCTGCCAAAAAAGACATTAGTAGGGCAACAAGCAAAGGCTTGCTATTTGTGCTGCAGATGACTCTGATTGCAAAAGCTTGTGATATTACATCTTTTATTTATTTATTTGTTTGTTTCTAAGATGTCAGTTACAATCCCACCAGGAAGGAAATGGAAATGCATTTTTAAACTATATTTCATTCTCTCCTATGGCCTGTTAACAATGAAAAACAGATCTTTTGTTACATACCTATGAACTTGAAGGCACTATATATCTGAGGAATTCATTGTACAGAAAATGGAGGAAAAAATGTTATAATAGATTTTCTATTCCCCTCCCTTTCCAGTACACTCAACAAGTTTAGAAGTGCAAGAAAGAATTTGTCTTGGCTTCAGTTCTATTTACTGGTTTTCACCATAGCCTGGAACCATTCATTTTATTTTATTTCCTGGTAATGGACCTGGATTTAAGAATTACATTAAAATGTCTAATTTCTCATTTTATATTTTAAAGTAGCATTCTTTGTTCCATCAGTCCACACTGAGAATATCTTTTATTCTGTTCACTGGACTTGACTTTCAGACATAGGAAACATCCTTCTGGGTCATAGCTGGGAGCCCAAAGTCTATCTCTTCGCTTCTCTGCTTAGCTCTAGAGATCGCAGGAGTGCTTTCAGTTTGTTTACGTAGGATGTCAATAAAATGCCAGTAGATGGCACTCAAGAATGCACAGCCTTGATCCTACCTAAGAACTAGCAACCTCACCGTTCTCTGCAAATGGCTTCCTGTCTTAGCACAAGATGCTTAAAAGAAAAAGGAAAAAAACACAGTGCTTTGGATTTCACTATTTCACCCGTTTATCTCCATGAAGCACATAGATCTTGATTTTGTATGACTAATAATAATAGTTAGAATTAGGTGATGAATGCAATAAAAATAAATGAGAAACCTTCAGGGAACATTTTTAGTTCCTTTTTGTCTCTGTATAAGTGGACTTGACTTGACTAAGGCAAGTTATTGCACTTTGTTCAAATATCATGTAGTATGATGTTGTTTGATATTTTTCCAAAACAGGAAGTAGTGTATTAAAATAATGTATATGTATAATGTATATATCCCTGTAATATTCCATTTTAATCTGCTGTAAACAATTCAAGCAAACAAAATAAAACTACTGGGACCTTTTCTTGGGGATTCTGCAGTCACCATGATAGAGTCTGGGAGGAACTGTCAGGCCACACAAGGTGGTAGGTAGAGAAATAACTACCCTGCCAAGTAGATAACATTAATGAAAGCAAAGGAGAAACCATCCACTGGCAGTGGTCTGTGATCTGAATTGCTTCCAAGCTTCCAACTCTAGCCTTGCTTCTTGTAACTGACAAGAAAGATCTGTCAATCCGGGGAGTATCTGTAAAGGCAGACAAGTATTTGGACATTTTACAAATATATTCTTTATCTTTATCTCTCATGACTGCTACTTTTTTGGGGGGGAGAGGGGGGCGATTGCTTTTGAAATTAATGGCTGAGCTTAACATAGACTTAGTTGAAAGCTGTATGACTTGAACCAAAATGACTGCTTGCCTGAAGCATTCATCCTATCCCTATGTAAGGCTGGCTTTCTTAAGTTGTAGGTTGTCAGAGGAAAGGGAAGGAAACGGAAGAGAAGGAAAAAGGAAAGGAAAGGAAAGAGGAAGGGAAAAAGGAGAGGAAAAAGGAAAGAAGAAAGGGGAAAGGAAAGAAGAAAGGAAAAAGGAAATGAAAAAAAAAAAAGAAAGGAAAAGAGAAAGGGAAAGAGAAAGGAAAAGAAAAAGGGAAGGAAAAAAAGAAAAGGAAGGGAAGGATTTGCCATGGACAGGGCTGCCAACCACTATGTCAGGCTACCCAGGAACCCATCCAACCTGGTCTTGAGTACCTCCATGGATAGAGCATACACAATAAATCTGGGCAACCTGTTCCAGCACCTCATCGCTCTCTGAGTAAAAGATTTCTGCCTAATATCTAATCTAAATCTCCCCTTTTAGTTTAAAGCAATTCCCCCTTGATCTATCACTATCAGATCATCTAAAAAGTTGGTCCCCCTCCTGCTTGTAAGCTCCCTTCAAGTACTGAAAGGTTGTAGTGAAGTCTCCCTCTTCTCCAAGTAAAACAAGCCTAGCTCCCTCAACCTTTCTTCAAGAAAGATGCTCCAGTGTTCTCATGACCTTTGTGGCTCTCCTCTGGACCCACTTCAAGAGCTCCACATCTTTCTTCTGTTGGAGACTCCAGGCCTGGATGCAGTACTCCAAGTGGGTCCCCACAAAAGCAGAGTAAGAGGGGGACAATCATGACCTTTGCCCTGCTGGTCACCCCTCTGTTGATGCAGACCAGGATATAGTTGGCCTTCCAGGCTGCAGGCACAGACTGTTGGCTCATGCCCAACTCTTTGTCCACCAGGATCCCCACATCCTTCTCCACAGGGCTTCTCTCAAGGAATTATTCTCTTAATCTGTACTTATGTCTGCAGCTGACCCAAGCCAACACCTTGCACTTGGTCTTTTTGAATCTCATCAGGTTTATGTGTGCTCACTTTTCATGCTGGATGACATCCCTTCCTTCTATTGTGTCAACTGCACCACTCAGCTTGATGTCATCAGCAAACTTGCTGAGGATATACTCAATCCCACTGTCTAGGTCATAGATAAAGATGTTGAAGAGCACCGGTCCCAAGATGGACCCCTGGGGGACACCACTTGTCACTGGCCTCTACCTGAACACAGAGCCAATAACCACAGTGCTCTATTTGTGACCATCCAACCAATTGTTTATGCACCGAATAGTGAACCCTTCAAATTAATGTTTCTTCAATTTAGAGATAAGGACGTAGTGCAGGGCCACTTCAAAGGCCTTACACAAGTCCAGGTAGACAACATCATTTGCCCTTCCTTTGTCCACCAATGCCATCACTTCCTCATAGAAGACCACGAGATTGGTCTGGAGGATATGTCCTTGGTGAAGCCATGCTGGCTGTCTTAGGTCACCTTCTCATCTCGCATATGCCTTAACATAGCTTCCAGAAGGATCTGTTCCATGATCTTGCTAGGCACAGAGATGAGGCTCACTGGCCTGCAGTTCCCTGGATCTTCCTTTCTCTCTTAAACATGAGAGTGATGTTTCCAGAAAAGTCCTGGAAAGTTCAGTTCCCTGCAGTGGAATGTAAGAGTGCTATGACTGCTGGTGGCAAAGGCTTTACAGTACCACTGAGCAAAAATAATGGACCTCAGCACTGACAAATCACATCTCACGTAAGTATAATATGAGACATAAAAGAAAGAAATATTTTAAAAAATGTCTATTTAATGCTTTGGTTATGGTGGACTATGTCTTCCTTGGCTTCCAACCTTCCTAACTTTGTTTTTTAACCACCACCCATTCTTAGTCCCTTCCATTCTTGCAAGCTGAAGAGGGTTCATGATTCCTTCATTTCTTATGACTGATGTTGCCTCCACCTTCAGCTCTTACTATGTTGACAGGTTAATGTGTTTCTTACCTGGGACTTGGTCATGCTTCTCAGCATCTTTTTTCTCAAGATCTTTCCTATCTATCTCACTTGTTTTCCTTTCCAGTCAGCCTTTCTGCATCTCTACCACTCCCTCACACACTAACCAGTCCCAAGCATCCTTCCCTGCTGGAAAAGCCTTTAAATTGTATTTTAGAGAATAAAAAAATAGAGACAAGGAATAGGAGAAGGAAGACTATAAGTGACTACAACCAAGAAGACTTTAAGGTGCTAAATGACCCTACTCAGCAGCACAGGGTTTGAATGCCAGAGGAGTGGAAGTCTTACAGATGGCTTTACAGATGTTTCTAATCCATCTCAAAACAGCATTAATTTTAGTTGACAGTGAATGTGTACTGAGGGGTGTTTTGGTAATGCTGATATCAGTGGAAGAAGAATGAATGAAAGCTAAATGTTAATGATTTATCACATTGAAGTTTTAGCAGCAGATATACTACTTTGCATCATGAATCAATGTATCAAGAATTTTTCTAGTGCTGTAACAGAAACAGAAGAGTCTTTTACTCTATTTACACAAGAAAAATCATGTATCTTAAACCAGCTTTTGTTGAAAGGGACCTCTGGAGTTCATCTGTTCATCCAACAAAAACCGTAAATGCTGTTAAGCTTATTTTCCTTCTCTCTAGTCATGTTTTTCCTTTCTTCAGCTGTGTCAGGAACCTCTATTATGTTCACAGGCACCTTAGAGAGAAGTCTGGCTCCTCCTCTCTATTACTTTCTTTTCTCTAAAACAGTAGTCTATTAGGTAGCTGAAGGAAATGTTTAGATCATTCCTGCATCTTTTCTTCTTCAGCAAATAAACCCAGCTCTTTCAGCTCCTCCTCATACGTCATCTTCTGCAGGCTTCTCACTATCTCAGTCTCCTTCTTCTGGATTTACTCCAGTTTGACAATGTCTTTCTTTACAGTGTCAATGCCTCTTTCAACTAGGGAACTTTTGGGGTAATCTGATGGCATCATAGTTTGTACAGCTTTATATGTCAGTATGATGTAAGTTGTCGTAACTGCTATTGCTAATATATTGTGATGTTCCATACTAGTGAAATGCAAGCTAATGCAACTCATTGGATGCATGAATTCTGGTTCAGAGAAACACTGATACACATTTTCAAGAGTTTGTCTCTTCCCAGGAGGGTGGGTTATATGTATGATTCCTGTTTTTGCTTATTCATCCACCTCAGACTGGATTACCATAGAAGAATTTACCATCACAAAATAGTTGACCAACATTCAAGTGAGACATCCTTTTTGACATCCAACTAGAACAGGTTCCATCACCTCCTGACTCCTGATACTTGAAAATCCACTCTCACCCTCTGGCCCATACCTATTCTCACCAAGTAAACTGATTCATAGCATGAACTGTTCTCAGCTGGAGAGGGTGTGATTCCAGCTGTCTGCCCCAGCTTTCTCTTGTGATGGTTTCTCACTGGTAGGTAGCTAAGTACCACCACAATGCACTTACTTTCACCCTCCTTCCTCAGAAGGATGTGAGTAGTAAATATGGTGAAAAAATCTTATGCATTGAGATAAGGACAGAGAGGTCACACACCAGCTGTTGTCAAGGTCAAAACAGAGTCAGTATAAGGGAGATTCATGTAATTTATTAGCGATTACCAGAGCAGTGAGAATTAAAAGTAAACTAAAAACATCTTCATCCATTCACCTTCTTCAGGCTCTTTCCCCTGAGGACTGAAGAGGAATGGAGGCTGCAGTAAGCCCATAACCCTTCATCTCTGCTGCTCCTCCATGGTCACTCTCTGCCCCTGCTCCACATGGGGTTCCTCCCACAGATGCTGTCCTTCCCCATGTGATCCTGCTTGGCCTTCCCACAGGTGGCAGCTCTCCAAGCACTGCTCCAACACAGCTCTGTGCCATGGGGCCCAGCCTCCAGGAGTGCACTGATCCACACGGTCCCCACAGTGCAGCTCCCCCAGCCCTCCTGCCCCACCATGGGCTGCTCTCCATGGGCTGCAGCTTCTTCAGACCTCATCCACTGCTGCCCTGTGGGCTCCTCCATGGCTACACAAGATCTGCTCCATGTGGTGCCCATGGGCTGCAGGGGACATCCTGCTCCTCCATGGGGAAGCCTCTGGGCTCTTCTCACAGAGGCAGCTCCTGCAGCCCCCTACTATCAAAAGCTTGCCACATAAGCCCAATACATCTGTACAGTACAATCCATTCATAACAAAATGAAATCTGGAGGGAATAAAAAGAGCAAATACTTTAAGTGCTTGATATTGAGGTCAGATATAGTTCCTTCCTAAGACTCACAAGGGAATAGAATAAAAAACTGCTGTACATAAACCTCTAAAAGAACAAGAACTACATATTAAAGATTTTTATTAGATGATGTTTTAAAGTATCCCATGGGATAGTACGATCGTACAGTTTTTTATGTGTTCAAACAGCAAAATTGTGTGAGAATGCAGCCATAATATGCCATGTGTCAGTAATTCAACAAAGAAAGCTCATAAAAATTAACAATCAGAAAATAACAAGTAGCTATATATCAAGAGGTGAATTATTAAAACAAGAAGTGATTCTGCTGCCTGCATACAAGGTGAATATTGCAAACTAAAGAAGTCATTATGCCATTTGAACAGCTTAAACTTTTATGAGTCTCTTAGCCTCAAAGCCTCAGCAGGGCATTGATTAGCCTCTGAGCATCAATGGAGGGAATAATGCCACCCCCTGAAGGTCTTGTTCCTTATTGCTTGTTTGTAGCACATTTTACTGTGTACTATTAGCTGCTGCAAGGTAGAGGTAGAATAATTGGCAACAGTTTAACTTCTGGCTTAAGTAGGTATAGTCCTAGAGCAGCCATTAGGAATATTCATTATGATTGCTAATTTCTCCTCTATACGTCATGATTGAAGATGTTACAGTAAGCACAGTAGATTCACAAAGAGACAGAAAGACAAAAGATATCTTCTGGTCTTTTTCTGCTACTCTTTCAATACAGTCTGAATCTGACGTGAAAGTACTTCAAATTCCAGTTTGCCTCCACAGTTATGATCTCAGAGAAGTATTTCAGATACAGAGCTACAATGTGGAAATACAATTTCATGCCGTGTTTTTTCTTACATTTATCCCATTGCAGATACTGCTCAGGACTTTGTCCCTGGTTTCAATCAGGGCTACGAAGGTTCACACAGAAAACACTCCTATTTGCCTCTTAGAAGAAGGATTCCGTGGCTGCAAGGTCAAACACGATCACTGAAGGTTGCTATGGTAACTATACATCGATTCGCTAAATATCAGAGCTTGTTATGAAGCTTGTTCAAAGCAGGATATTGTCCTACCATAATCATTTCTCAGCTCTTAGTTGTAATGTTTTGTGCTGTGGCTAACTGATTCTGAATGCAAAGAGAGATAAAGCTCAGTGATGTCTTAGTTATGCAAAGAAAAAAAGGACAAAGGTAGGGGAAGGAAGGCCAGAGAAAGAACAAAGATAACTAAATAAGGATGAAGGTTTCACAATGCCCAATAATAAGAGGGGAAAAAATAGAAGTAGAAAAAAGAGATTTCTAATGTTGACAATGGAGCACTGTGTCAATAAATTCATTTTAGAATCACTTGAGTATATGTATTTTCCTTCCTGATCTAAGCTGAAATCCATGCAATTATGATACGGTAATCCCAATAGTTAACTATTGAAAATATGAGACAAATATATACTCTTTCAAGTGATTGTCAAGATAAATATTTTAGTAGGAATGCTACAGTAGAGGGTTAAGTGTGTAGAGTCCATGAACAAAATATTGTTGTCATTCTGACCTCTCTGTTCATGTACTATTTGCGGAGCTTTTGTAAGCCTTGATTATAGTGATATAGTGATATAAACCTTTTTTTTTTTTTTTTTTTTTTTTTTTT
>JACDJE010000127.1:1550301-1622861 GCA_016647715.1 Pavo muticus | reverse complement strand
TTTTTTGGTATGCACGCATCCACAGACAGACATTTCCAGATTTCTCTTTTGGCTTCTTAGCTTAACAGGGAGAAAATCAACATATGGTAAGATTTGGCAATAAAAAAAGCAAATGCTGTTTTCTGAATTCATACAGGCTGAAATACACAGGCTTCAATATAATTTATTTTAATATTGTTTATGTTTGGTATTTACATCAACACACCTTTGAGTGTAAGCAAATCTTGTTATAACATGAAACACAGTTATCACTATCATTACCTGCACCTGTTGTTTTTTTTCAACTGTAAGACTGCTTCACTTGTAATTGGTAACACTGAAGTAATTGAAAAATAAAAATAGTAGTATAAAATGAAGTACAGCACCCAGACTAATATCTCTGCAATCTTTTCTTATTGCTTTAACCAAAGTGAGCTCCTCCTTCTCCTGAGCATCAGCTGCATTTCCATTTCAAACTTACATTCAGCTTGATATGTAAAAAGGTCCCATCCACGAGGTCTTGCATTATTCATTTAATAAAAAACAGTGTCTGTAACATAGGATGTGTATGGTATACAGAAAGGGATGAGCATTATGTTTTGTGGTTTTTTGTTTGCTTGCTTGCTTCATCTTCTGAGTAGCTCTTACTTAACTGCTTTTCATTCTGAAAGTTACCGCATGTCCATCAAAGAACACATAAATAAGCAATGTTTGTCACCCCTTTCTGAACTCTGCTGAACTGAACAGCAGAAGCGACAACTTTTTGCATGAAATAAGCAAATGACCTTCAGGAAGACTGCACCCAAACTAGGCTTCACATTCTCCCCACAGCAGAGGTGCCTCCCATACAAGCCTGATCCTCCAGTCAGTCAGGAAAATCTATTTTCAGGTATTCAGCCATCAGCAGAGTAGAATTTTGTCTTAATAAATGTTATGACAAATTTAGCAATGCACTGTCAGTAACAGGTGTATCCATATTCTTACTTCTGTACATGTGAAGTTCATAAAGCTGACACAAAAATTGAATATTGTAAGCGGTTGACAAACACTGAGCACTGTAATTTTCTGAATCTCGTACAAAAATCAATAGATGTTGAAAAGCTTAGTTAAAATGTGAGATATTAATACTCTTTTCTTGAATAATCATTACTTCAAAGATGATCCCAGTTTTCTGCTAGGAAAAGTCAACAATTTAGTCATTTATCTGAAAAGCTACATGGAGGAAAAGGACCCGGGGTGTTACTTGACAGCCAGCTGAACATGAGCCCAACAGTGTGGCCAGGTGATCAAGAAAGCCAATGGCATCCTGGCTTGATTCAGAAATAGAGTAGTCAGAAGTACTAGGGTGGTGATTGTCCCACTCTGCTTAGCTCTGATGAGGTCACACCTCAAATACTACAAGCCCCTCATTACAAGAAAAACATTAAGGCCCTGGAGTGTGTCCAGAGAAGGTTAACAAAGCTGGCAAGGGGTCTGGAGCACAATCCTTATTGGGAGCAACTGAAGAAATTGGAGTTGGTTAGTATGGAGAGGAGGAGGCTCAGGGGAGACCTTTATCATTCTCTACAACTATCCGAAAGGAGGTTGTGGTGAGGTGGGCATTGTCTCCCAGGTAACAGAGATAGGGCTAGAGGTAATGGCCTTAATTTGCATCTAGGGAGGTTCAGATTGGATACTAGGAAGAATTTCTTCTCAAAAAGAGCTGTCAAGCATTGGAACAGGTTGCCCAGGGAGGTGGTGGAGAAATGTGTGGACATGGGTTAGTGGGCATGGTGGTGATAGGTTGATGATTGGACTAAATGACCTTAGAGGTCTTTTCCAATCTGAATGATTCTATGATTCTGTGTTTTACTCTGTACTGTAATTCAAGAGTAAGTCCTTCAGGAGTTGTGGTGGAGCACTCTGCATCTCCTGGAAGGAGCATCTGGCCTGTGCTGGGCCAGTTAAGGGCAATCTGGGACTGCCATGGGAGTGATAGGATACAAAGTGAGGAGGAGGAGGCAAGAGGGGAGGACTCAACTTCAACATGTAAAGACTGGGTGAAAGTGATGTACCTTAAGTTACTAGATGAGCAAGAGAAGATTGCATGAAGGCATGGTCCTTCCCTGACAGTAAGCACCATGAGGACCTGTAGTTCCTTTACTTGCCCTCTGTCCTCTTTATGTCACAGTGACTTGACCTTTTCAAGCACAAAGAAGAACCGGGAGCCAGAACTTGCCTGATTTATCAGATACATTCTCTTAGACTTTCTGTCACACTGGATCTTTGCAGCTGGAAATCCCTCAGGAGCTGGGCAGAATACCCATGACAGAACTCATGATAAAGCACTCCACTGAACTCCTCCAGTTTAGGTTAATCAGGCTGAATTTCCAGGAGGCACTTGGTGGGATGATAGCTTGGGGTTTGTACCAAGGTGACAGATCTCAGATCATGTTACCAACTTCCGCTCATGCCACTGGAAAAACTGAACATATTTTCTTATCCCTGAAGTGTCTTCCGTGTTGGCACCTTGTGGTGGTTAGGGTGCTGTGGGAATGTCTGTGGCACATCAATTATTTGACATATAAACATCAGTAACTCCATGTCAACAGAGCCCTCTGTGAGACAAGTCCTGTGGGACCACGCAGCACCTGAGTGAGTGATTTTAGGATGCAGCCATACCTGAATATCTTTCTGAGGCAGCTAATAACCAAGACTAAGTTTCCTTGAAAATGAAACTCTTTGCCTTACTTGGATAGTTTTTATTGTTTCTGTAAGTTTCCTTTTCAATTCCACCAGCTTATAGTTTTTTAAAAAACTTGTGAGAAAACATTAATGAGGAACCATAGAATCATAGAATCATAGGCTCATTAAATTTGGAAAAGACACTCCACTTGCAGGCAGATGGACAGACAGGAGTGGATAGTGGAGATCCCTCAACCCTCCTGAGACATTTGCCACTCTCCTCCCAAAGGGCAATACACAAGCTTTCTTATTTCTCTCCATAAAAGCATTGTACTTATTTTATTGATGTGATTATAAATAGCTGGGCATCTTCTTGACCTGATCCTGCCCTTCTCCCACCAGCTGCTTTTCATGTGTTCTCATTGGAAGAACTCTTTAAATATAATAAGAAGAAAATAAGAATTTGCATTCAAAAGTTAAAGAATCATCTTTGAAAATCTGATCTTTATGTTTCTGCATAAAGGGAGTGGTGCTGAGTTCAACAGATGAAGCTCAGTAATCATTTCATTAAGGATTTGAGTGATATAGCAATAAATAGAAGGTATTCTCTCAGCAAAAAAAAAAAAAACCTGCTCTGAGTTATCAGGGAAGAAACAGAAATACAATTAAGTCTTGCTTAACAATGAGCTGTATTTCTTCAGGGTTTTTTTTTGTGTGTGCTTTTTTTTTAATCAATCTGATTTGTAATATTGATCACAGAACTGAATTTAAGTCAGCTCTCCCCACAGTCATTCATCACTCTTGGCTTTTGTCTTGAAGCTGGTGTATGAAATAGCTCATAATTTTATTATTACTCACAACCTCTGTCGCAGAAAGGATCAAAGAATATGCATACATGAGAGAGAGTAGAAATGAGGCTTAGGGGTTCAGTCAAACATGTTATGATACTAACTCTCAGGATTATGAGAATAATTTTAGCATCATTTTATGAGTTTTAAAATTTATTTTGTTTAAATTCTGACATAGAAGTCGGTACAAATTCCGAAGCATTCAAAGGACCTTCAGAATGACTGTTGCCTTGATAGCATTAATTTCTGGATGCAATGCAAACATATATTCCATAACATTTAGGAATAATGGGCAATGAGTGATGAATGACAGCTGCAAATTTGAAAAGATAATTTTAATTCCTGTATTTCTTGGTCTGTGATACTTTTTTGGGCATAAAGACAACTTGATGAACATCATTACTCTGTTTAATGCAGTTTGCTGCCGTTTGAAGCTATAAATGAAGAAAGGCAGCAATAGCCAGAAATATTCTAATCTTTCAGTTGTGAAGGTCAAATATAAAATTAATCTTTATAGTTAGGTCCTCCTTTGAGTCAAAAGAACTCTAAATTAACTCTTGATACATGAAATAGACAAAGAGCATAAAACTGAAATAATATTGTTTTCAAAATGCAACTTGGAGATGCAAACTGAAGGTTAGCTAATGCAAACAGCATAAAAAAGAGCTGAAATGACTGTAGTACATGAAATAAGGGATTACTGAAGTGAACAGAGAAATAAGCAGTCTTAAATCTGAAGCTTTACATTTGATTAATTAAACTGCATCCTAAATTTGCTAATTGGATGCTTTCATGATATGTTGTTGCGGGACACTGACAGATGGAATTGCTCTCATGGCAATTAATCCTAGTAGCACTTCTAAAATAAGGAATAAAAGTATCTGGTTATTCCTGTTTCTGCAATAATTTCTCTGAAAACCTAGGACAGAAATAGCTATACATCTCCATGTAAGGAAGATAAAAATGATGAATATTCAACCAGTTCTAAATAGCGTTTAATTGCTTGTTCCCAGGTAATAGGTTTTAAGTAAAGACATTTTGTGACACTTACCGATAGTGTCTGCATTATAGCACCTTCAGTAAGGACAGAAATACATACTTAAACTGACATCTTTTTATTGTACTTGCGTAAGGAAAACACGTGAATTTTAAATAGTTAATAATGCAAAGTCAGTAAGGCAAAATTGGAAAAATTTCCAATAGTTCCACATGAGGAAGATCATGTTTCTCTTGATTATTGTTGGTATTTTTTCTCCCAATTTTTAACATCACAACAGCATGTGTGCAAAAGTGGGTGTATTTTTGGATTGACAGCGATGTAGATGATTAACAGCTGACAGATACTGTGAGTTTCCTGAGAATTTGCATTTTATATTATGCTAAAGCATGAAATCTGTCTTGATTTATCCCTACTGAAAGAGTCTAGGTGAGAACTTTGCTAAAACCTTCCCGCACTGTTCCATGAGAAAGAAAGAATTTGATACTCACTGCGAATTAGGTCACTTAAAAATAAACACAAGGGAAGTCGAGGTTCACTGTTGTGTATGCTAGCTTGCATTTTTTGCCCCATTTTATAGGCTAAGTTAGTGGAAGTCCAGAAGGGTGGTTTTCATGACTTGTGAATCACATATAAAAACAAATTTATACATTGCTGTAGTCAACAGAAAGATTTTGCTAAGTTTATTTTTCACATTTACCACCCCTATTCATATTGTTATATGAATGTAGTCAACAGTTAAATTTCATTTAAAAGCCTTGAAGTACTTTATGGACATTGCTGAGCTTAATGAAGAAGTTTGGTTTGGACCCAGACCTCCTGAAGGGCTGGACAAACCCCGGAAGTGTCCTGGGAAATACAGACAATAAGAATAAAAATAATAATTCTTTCCTTTCTGTTTCGCAGCCTGGGATATGAACTTGCTGCGAGAGGACTACTGTGTAAACAGGCTGTTTGAGATTCTAGTTTAGATCTTTAAGAATGCTGGGAAACATCTCAAAACAAGAATGTACAATATCTAGAATTTCCTCAGCTCAGTTAATGTTTCTGAATATTAATGTATTCCAAGTAACAAACATAATGTTTTATATTATGAAATCTCTGGGTCAGAGTAATCTGTGCAACTGAGTTAGGAATACATGTTGACAGACTGCAAAGTAAGTGTTTGGGAGAAAAAAAATGGTCCTTTTTTTAAACAGATGTGTTTATAATAGATTAAGATTTCTCAGAATAGAAGGCTACATTCTTCACTCTTTGCCATTGCTTACAGTCCCACTGAAGTCTCATGCTGTATGAATCCATCCATACAAATTGGATTTATGGCATGGATTTCAGAGAGCTGATGAATATAGGATGATAATCTCAGGACATAGTGGTAACATCGTCTACCCTTAGAGCATGAGAAAAATAATGAAAAGACATTCTTTCTTTAATGAAAAAGCCTACAGTCATAAGGTTCCAACATTACTCTAATCACCTAATTTATTGGCTGGTGACCAATGTCAAAAAGGACTGAATTAACACTTCTAGAGCAAAGCTGTGAAATAGTTCAGAAAGATAAGGAAAGGGGAAGATTGTTTTTAACCTGACCATGAAGAGCATTGGCCCTAATCTGTATTATTATTTACACTTCTACAATCCATTTGAAATGTTAAATACATTACTTCTTAAAAGGTAATACTGGATCCTATATGAAATAAACTGTGTCGTTTAATATTGTTTCTTATCAGCACTTTTCTTCTTCTAGAGAATGGTAGTATTGAAGCAAATCAGCAGTGTGTCATCTGTTTTGATCTTGTGCATTGTAAATCCAGGCCACATGTAGAGGGTTGCACCAGAAGTCTTTTATTATCATTTAGATTAGTAACATTATATATTGTTCTACATTCTTTTCTATGGTACCTCTGAAAATGATTGCTGCTTTACAGCTATCTATACATAACCCACACAGTAATAATAAATAAGTGTATTATGCAAGCAGCTGGGATAAATCTGAGAAGCCTGGAATGGTTGTATTTGGGAACAAGGAGTAAGATACTGTAGACTGTCCAACTGAACTGAGACCTTAGAGTACTTAGTTAGTCTTCGCCACTTTTACTGTTGAATTTCTGACCACCACAATGCAGCATACCAAACATCCATTTGTTTAAAAACGGACTCAAAATTACTGGATGCCCTTCTAAACCAGAAGATTATCGGTAGTTTCCTATTCAGTTCATAGTGACCACCCCTTGTGTTTGTAAAACAAAATTACAAAGATATGCTAAAGGTATCATCTTGTATAATGCTGTGAAACATTTTCTTCTAACAGCCTCTTTCACAGACCCAAAATTCTAATTTGTTTGTTTACATGTATTCAGTGATTCTCTTGAGACGCTTTATGTGACTGAATTACTCTATGACACATTTGTAATTACTTCAATTTTACACTTACAGCATCCTTATGGACACAGCAACTTTACAGAGTTTTATAAAAATGATGACAAAATAGCCAGCAAATATCTTCTTGAAATATACCTCAGAGTCCCTAATCATCTTTCTAAATACATTCCACTCCAACTAACATATTGTATGGCCATGTTACTGAGTAGATGAAAACAAATATCTTCTCAATGAAAGCAAGGTATTCTGGCAAAGAAAAAGAAAATACACTGGATTATCTTAGAGATGCCTCTTATCTATAGAGTCCCATTTATGTCTGTGCCTCTGTAAAGGGTATTTCCAAGAGCCACACAAAAGCTCTTTGAGCTGTAGATAGAATTATCAAAAGATTACTTGGAATTTCATGAGTGTGTAGATATGTAAGTCAAAAATGTTTTCCTAATTAAAGAAATTTCCTAAGTCAGGACAGAAGATAAGTACATAAGATAGTGAAACACCTGAAAATATAGCAGATGCTACCAAGCACAACATGAAGAATGTCAAGCTTTGGTCACTCGGCATTTAGCAAGGTGAAGTCTACACAACAGTAAGTCACACAAGCTCAAAATAGAAGGAAAACACTGTAACCCGCAGGCAAGATGAACTTGAAAGAAATCTACTATAAACAGTTTAAATCATCTTTATATATATTCCATTAATGTTTTCCTTTATTAAATGCCCCTATTTTAATCTGTAATTCTTTGGCAGTTATAATGTCGTAAGTACGAGTTCTATCTGATCCTATAATGGCATGTTGTTAAGTTGTACACATGGCCGACTTTCATTCCCTTTGGAATTCATTAAAGCCGCATGGAACTGCATGGAGCTGCATGAATACAAACTTCTTAATGGAGTGGAAATTACACTGTGTTTCCCAAAAAATCCTAACCTGAGTCAAGCAAGGCCTTCAGATGAAGGAAACTATTGTTGATTTTCTTGTAAAAGGAGTAGGTCAGCTGGTTACAAAAAAAAGACATAGACATGATTGAGTGGTATGGCTCTGGACTTTTCCTAAGCAGTGAAGTGGGAAAAGGTAGAATCTGTTGATTCAACAGCTGAACTCTGAAAGCGATGAATATAACAGACAATGCTTACTACTTGTTAATGATACTTTGTTTTAGTCATACCAGGATGTTTGGGACTACAAGCAAGAGTTGATAGGGATTTACTCGCATGAAAAAAATGTTTATTCCAGTTTTGAAAATATAACTAAATCCCATCTTTAGAAATAAAAAAACATAAACAGCATGATTTCAGAATTAAAACAACATAGGCTTTTGGTGAAAAATATACTATGAAAATTTTGGAGATACTCTTTGGATTAAAATATTGTTTTCTCTTTACAGAAACAGCAATAGATTTATGGTATAAAAATTTGGCATGCTGACCTAGGAAAATAATAGCAGTGGTTAATTTCTAATATAAGATGCCAGAGTATTCAGTATAATCAAGCTTACATCTCTCATTACATTTTATTACCTATGCATATAAATTGTTGATTGGAAAAAGATAAATGGTGGCTTAACCAGATAATCAGGATTTATCTTGTCTAGCTAACATACAGACAAAACTGCTGCCTCTACTCTTGGAGACTTCCAATTTTTCGGGAACCATTTACTTTACAGTTGTATTCACATACCTCAAAAGCTTTACAGTCCACTGTAGGAAGATGGTCCCTTGAGGATTTGGAGCACCAGCACCTTCAGGAGGGACTGCTTATGCATGTGGTAAGATAAGTCATTGAATAAAGAACTGATGCCTCAGGGTCTATCATCGGTGAGTTACTGAGCCCTGTTCATTTTGTTTTGGATGCACTTATAAATCTTCCATCCTTTTCATCACAGTAGCCTAAAGGAAGGGTAAAAAATATGGGGTCTAAACAGAGGGAGCTGGATGCTGGGCTAAGGCCTACTACTCCCACGTGGCACCCAGGAGATGCTGTGTGACAGAGAAACCTTCTGGCCAGTCCCCTGGTCAGTGGCAGTGGCTTTCTGCTGACAGGACATAGGCTATTCAAAGAAGAATTTAGTTCAACTGCATATAGCACCCAGGAAGTGCTTCCCACTTCATAAAATACAAAACTCAGTCCTAGGGGGTGGAGATGTTGTCAGGGTTGTACTTTGCTAGCTTCCTACCCAAATAAGATAATTGATTAAGGTCCTAGGGCTATCCCAAGTGTTACAGAGAATCTTGATTAATGAGCAGCTTACCAAGAAATAGACTCTTCCCAAGGAGCTGTCAAGCCCTGAAGAATTGTGCCAGCACTCCCTAGCTGTGTCCTCCACACCTCAGTGAGCCCAAATTGTTCAATTACTCTTGTAGCTTTTTGGAGGCATGGAAGGTTTTCATTTTTTACACGTTTCTGTCAAGATGTTTGGCTGACAAAAAAAGGATGCTTTTCCATATCAGAGTATATATTTTTTCCAGATGAAGTTGTGTAAGAAATGGCCTTACTTTTCATTTTCAGTCATAGCTGCAGGCTGTCTATTTAGTATAGATGTTCATAAGGATCCCTTGTGCAGGGTGTGGTATAAATGTCCAGAGAAGCTTATCTGGACTAAAATGGAGTAAAATGTCATTTTCCAGTTCCATCTTTTCAAGAGTCTGGTGGAAAGAGAGGGAAATATTTTTCCTCACTCTAGGCTAGAACAATCTGTTTTATCCTATATTATTAGCTGGCAGCACTTCTTAGGAGTGATTATATTAGTAAGGAATTGATGAGCTCTATTATAATCCTTCCGTAATTGTTTCTAGTATGCCCTTTTGTCGAGATAAAGTTGGGTAACACCAGTTTTTCCTAAGGCCAAAGAAAATCCTGCTTTCCTTTAAGGATATTTTTAGGACTAACTGGCCTACCAAAGTGATACCAAGATGCTAAAGGAAAATGAGATCCTTACGAGACTTTTTTATATCAACCTGTACAACCACACGAATTCTGTGACAAAGATCTTCCCACAGCCAAGAACCAAAATATAAAACCTCATTCTCTGGATTACAGAGAAGATTAGAGGAGAGTTTCTGCTTAGCCTCTGTAGGGTGATGCTGCTGATCTACAGAAATGCAACCCTGCCATATCCTGCAGCACAGCATGGAAACAGAGAGGATAATGAACTTTGGCCTTCATCTCTTTGAAGAGGAAGGGTTGCCTGCTAATACAGTAAAGATAAATGTGTAGTGTGTAGGCTCTAAATTACACAGAGTGCATCATAACTAATGCATCTGGGTGTTAATTAGCAATTAAAAATAATAATTATAGATGGGGTACTTTGACTAGCCCAGACTATTATAATAGTAATTTTAAAAATATGTATTTATGTGGAAACTCAGAGATTATTAGATTTTGTCTTTATTTCAACTTCTGTTACCCTCATTTGCCCTCTCAACAGCAGTTCTGGCCTGAGTCTTCCTTCTAAAATTAATGGCCACAGACAACAGCAGAGGAAGACTTTGTTTTCCTCTCATTGAGCACTCAGTTCTGCTCTCAGTTACGCCTGCATGATTTAATTAGCATGGAGATAACAGTTCCACTACAACCTTCAGTCTTTTTGGTCTTAATATACTATACAGAAATGATTTCAATGTAGAAAAACAGGAAGTATTAGCTATTTTGAGTTAGGCTCTACTTTGAATGCATGATATGTCTATAATACATTTTTCTCCCAGATTTTGAAGAACTTATAAGTAATATGAATGTTTTCATGCAAGTATCATGTAACTTCAGCTCAGACCAGCCTGTGTAAGATAATATTCATAATTACTCGATGGAATCAATTAATGATTCAGACTTTGCCTTGCAGCTTTATGGTATCTTGCAAAAAAATAAAAAAATCTAATGATATCAGCATAAGTGAGTCTCAACTCATAAATAGTTCATGACATTTTGAAAAACTGGTTTAGAGTCATGGAGCATTGCTGCTGAAAATAGTTCTTTTTGCTGTCTAGCACCTCTAACACTGGTAAGCCTATCCATTTTGTGCAGAGGTCAGGTAGACTGTTCAAACACCCAACACAACACTGGAAGAGTTTAGTTTTTCCTTCAAGGAGGAGAGACAGAAAGCAAAAGAGAGTAAAAACACAGGCCATATACTCATGATACAATATGTGAAACAAAAAATACTGTCAAAGACATCAAGAATAACACATATTTCTATGATAAAAGTAGTAACATGTTTCTTGTCCTGATAGAAAACACATGTAGTCCATTTCTTCCCACAGTGCACTGATGAAAACAATGACATCAGGAAGACTCTGACTTTAATTTTAGTTGACATTTAGCAGACTGCTCCTCCACTCCTGATGTCCTTTTTGGTTAGGGAACCAAAATGTAACCAAAACAGATAATTCACATGGACCCCATATTGGCTCTGAATACAGCTGGAGGAAACAAACAAGTAAACAAACCATGCTTACTGAGTCAGTGCTTTCTCATGGAGAATGGAAGAATCCTAAATATGCTCTTTCATAATAGGAAATTAAATTATTTTTAAGCTATCACCCACAAATGAAATATGAAGTTCAATAAGGTTAAAAGAATGGCAAAGCAAAGAAACTGTATGCTTTTCACTGCCTGCATTTTCCATCAGATGAGAATAATTATGCAGCCCTGTGAACACAGTTAATATAACCTCTGCTCAGAAACTGTACTCCGTGACTATGGACCATAATTGCTCTATAATAAAACTAATGTTAGGTCCATCATTTGGTATTAGGAAGCAATAACTGTATCAGAGAATTTGAGGTTTCTTCCCCTTCACAAAGCTACATCTCTCCAAAGGATTATCCTGACAGACAACGTGCTTGTCTTTTTAAAGAGCAATATAATTAGCTTCCTCCCATCCCACTGCTGCTCCTTTCTCTTATCTACACGTTGATCTGAGAAATAAAGAGCAGTGGAAATGTTTGCTCTAAGTAAGCACAATGAAAGCAGTAGCAAAGCTGCTGCCTTGATTTAGTGGGTCAGGAGGGTCCCTGCGGATGCAGGAACCCCAGGCACATCGCCCTGTTGCTAGGGAACTGTATTGATCCTTTCAGCATCTTCACCGACACCCTCCCTGCTTCGCTGTGATTGAACACCATCCTTTACAGGAGTGGGAGAGTTAGAAGCTTTGGCTTGGCTTTAATATTTATGAAGTAAACGTTTTAACCATTGAAGCCTTAAATGTCTAATGCTGTTTTCTTTTTCCTGAGTGGTAGGTTACCTTTGGGAATATTTCTATCACTCTAGTAGGGCAAATTGCTTTATGTTGAAGGCAGATAGCTTATTTTCTGTGCTAAATGCAAGAGTAGGAGGTTTAACATGTTCACAAAGAGTAATTAAAGTACATATTTTCTCATTCACTTTAATTCTCTTATTATTTCAAGATAATTTACATTTGAAACACATCATGCCATAGGTTTAAATGAAAATCATTAAAATCATACTGAAAGATATATCAGGATAATTTCTACATTTTGATATAGTTTAAAAAGCAACAACACAAAACAAGTATATATGTGCATATATATATAAATGTTCTGTGTATTTACAGAGAATGCTATCTTACAGAAAGTGTTAGCATAGGCTAGAGAGGAGATGTCCTCTACCCTTACTCAGGAGGATGAGGGCTAAGATCTAAGCTGAACTGTTCCTGTGGTATGAACACAGAGCAACTGCTGACTGCTCCTCCTCATCAGGAATGGGGACAACAGCCCTGGTATGCTCATCTTTATACCGACTTGTATCAGAAATAGTGTTGACAGCAGGAGCAAGGAATCAATCACCCCTCTGTACTCAGCACTGGTGAGACTGCACCTTGAGTACCATGTTCAGTTTTGGGACCCTCACTACAAGAAAGATATCGAGGCCCTGGAGTATGTCCAGAGAAGGACAACAAAGCTGATGAGAGGTCTGGAGCACAAGTCTTATAAGGAGCAGCTGAGGGAGCTGGGGTTATTCAGTCTGGAGAAAAGGAGGGTCCGGTATGTCCTTATCGCTCCCTACAACTCCCTGAAATGAGGTGGTGGCGAGGTGGGAGTAGGCCTCTTCTCCCTTGTAACTAGTGATAGGGCTAGAGGGAATGGCCTCATCTTGTGCCAGCGGAGATTCAGGTTGGACATTATGAAATACTTCTCTGAGGGAGCGGTCAGTTGCTGAAACAGGCTGCCCAGAGTGGTGGAGTCACTGTCCATGGAGGAGTCCAAGAAACATTTAGATGTTGTACTGAGGGACGTGGTTTAGTGGGGAAATATTGGTGGTAGATGGATGGTTGGACTGGATGAACTTGGAGGTCTTTTCCAACCTTGGTGATCCTATGATTCTATGATTCTCTTGATACATCTTCTGGTACTTGCACAGCCAGTCCAAAGCTACCAAAGCTACAAAACACCCCAATGTCCACCTAGATTACAATGCGAGAAAGGATCCAAATTGGACTCTGCCTTTCTCAACTTGCTTGCAGCTACCCACCATATACTTGAACAATATGCGTATATTTATATATGGAATCATAGAATTATAGAATGGCCTGGGTTGAAAAGGACCTCAAATATCATCTAGTTTCCACCCTCCTGCTATGTGCCAACCACCAGGCAGCCCAGAGCCACATCCAGCCTGGCCTTGAATGCCTCCAGGTGTGGGGCATCCACAACCTCCTTGGGCATATATACACACAGCTCCAAGATTTTATGGATATACTAACTCCACTGACTTTACTGGGACTTAAAGAATATCAGCCACAAGGGATATTTTTCTACTATGCATAAATATCACAAAATATTTATATGGGAAAAAACAAAACAAAACAAAAACAGAAAAAAAAAACAAAAAAAAAACCCATCTTGCTAAAATCAAGAAGATTTTGCATAAAATTAAGTAAAGCAGTAAGAGATCTGGAACCTAAAGGTAAGACAGTAGGTTACTTGTCCACAGCTAGCTAATTCAGAGGTTCATCTCCTACAACCCGAAATTCTTAATGCCATGCTTTCCAAGGAGTTTTGACAACGGGTCTACCCAGCCTGTGCCACAGCCACCACCACTCAGGTCAGAATCTGAATCAGATGAGTTTTAGCTTTGTTCCTCTGTATCGCATTTGTATGCAGCCTGAAGACAACATCCTCAGGATGTCAAACCTCTGGAGAACGGTGGGCCTTGCAGATACTTCTGCTGTTGCAGGCAGTGCAAAGACATACTGCATCAAGCAATATAATTGAAGGAGATAGAGCACCTGAGTCCTTTCCCAACAGATTCCCCGGGAATATGTATTTATAGAAAGACAATGCCATTGAGCCTCACAGATTAGGAGGGTTGTCAGATGATATGAAGCCAAAATGAGAAAATATAAAGTCATGTCATACCACCTCCTCTCTAGGTGTGGAGCAGAAGGTGAAGAACTGATAGTAGCCCTGTTTAAATATGAATTTTAAAAGTGTCAATTAGAAGTGAATAAAAACTATATATTTAAATAAACTCCTGTTGATTTTATTTTATATAAAAATCAATCATTTAAATGTATGTTTGATGATTAAGCTCTTGGGATCTTACTTATAAGTGCCCAATGCTGGCAGAAAATGTTAAGCAATAACCTTAGAAATTGAAATAATTGATTTAATCAAACACCTGATGCCTAACAGGGACCTGTGTGACAGATCCCACAGTGACCCCAGGGAAGTAAATGTAACATAAGGAGAAGGTGTCTCTGTGAACAGAAACAAATGTACTAAAGAGCTATGTGGACAGCATCTCCTATTAGCACTGTCCAGTGTGACACATCCTCTATTCACATGATAGGAGATGCTGATCTGTGCTGTTTTGCTGTTCTCCTAATTACCAAGGAGGTCACATCTGGCCCTAGGTCTGGTCCTGTCTATTAAGGAGCCCTCACTCACAGCTTCCCCACTGTTGCCTCTGGACAGTAATGCAGAATGTCATGCTTGCAAAAGGTATAACCTTTGTCTGCAAGCCAGCCAGCAGTTTGCACAATGTTAACCCACACAAGTTTTTTTTTGGTATTGGCATCATGTAAGTGTGCAGCCTGGCTTTTAAGTGAAACTCCCTATGTTCAACATAATCATACTGTCTATGTTGTAGTTAATGCATTTCTCTGATTGAAATACAAAATAAATACACACAGATTGATTTTTTTTGAAAATGAAAATAAAGGTACTCATCATATTAGGACTTTGTAAATAACTTCCCAGAAATTTCTAGAAAATTTCTCTTCAGTCTTCCTACCATTTTTCTTCTTCTCCATGGAAAATAAATTCTCATTCTTCCTCATTCCAAAGCTAATCTTCTCCCACTCACTCTAATATACAGTGTTATTATGTTAGAGACTAGGAATTAGGATGATGGCTGTTAACACACTGCTAAAGTTTTTTTATTATGCCTTTATAAATAACAAAGTTATAGCAAATTCTATAGCATACTCTCTAATGGTCTTCTATGAAGCTCTTCTAACTAAACTGCTGTTAGCACTAAAGGTAGCATTCTCTCCTAATGCAGCTCTGACATGATAATAGCCAGGCCATTAAGTCTACTGAAAGTATATTATTACCATTAGACATGATAAAACCTAGTCAAATGCATTAACAACCTAACATTCTTCCTTGATAACACTACCAAAATAGCAGTCACCTCTTTTGCATTGCATAATATTTGTTATCCATTTTTTCCTGATATGTATTGGACAAATGTCCTGTCTGAGTTACTGCTCACAAAATATATAGGAAACAAGGCTGCAGTACAATAGTTTAGAACCTGATCTGACAACCACTGAATTCAACGGGGAGCCTGCTATTATCTGAAATATCTTCAGCTTTCTACAAGTGTCAGCATGTAATGAATAACAGAGATATTCAAACTTTTTCTCCCCTAAAAGATGTTCTTTTACATATAAATTTTACAGATACTGGTGTATTTACAGACACTCATGCATATATTATACATACACCTGTGTGTGCATTTGTTTTGCTTATTAGCACCTGGCTAACATGAACAGTAGCAGGTGATTCACGGGAACTAAAATATGTTTATCCACTGATTTTTAAAATTCTGGGGACTGATTTAGGCAAATGTTATAAGAAAAGGTGATTGGAAACATCTGAAGAGCACACACAGGATTGTGACTTCCACTAGGACCTGTGTCTCCATTGAATCACTGAAAACTTTACATTTTTTTCTCTTGAGGTGGACATAAATGAGAAAAGTTATCATATTTTCTACAACTAGCAGTAAGTTTCCTAGCATTTTTAGACATCTGTTTCCTGAGTTGAAGATGAAAATTCTCTGAATGGCATTTAAGTAGCATTTTCTACTTATAGAAAAATAAAAATAAAAAACATAGAAAAAAATGAAGATCCACCAATTTTTCATTCAAGACTTTTGACCCAAGAATGACAGCTTTTTCTCTGAAGTGTCTGTCTAGGCACCATTGCATGTAGGATAGAGGAATAGCATCATATGAGATCACTTTTAGTAGCTCGATCAATTGAAAAAAGCAACAGAGCAGTGCGTGTACATTTTCTCACCAGCAGATTTGACAGGATCCACAGTCACTTGTGGAGTTTGGGAAATCCAGTTTAGCAGGCATGTCTAGATGACCCTTAGCTCTCACTGCTACAAGCTTCTGCCAGAGATAGCTGTATAACTGTCAGGGTTACAGACTGCTGGTGTGTTTGTAATAAGAGTTTCCCACCTCCAATACTGCGTCTGCATTTGCATCTGTCCCTGTGAGTAAACAGATTCTGTCTTGATCAAAGCAATTAAATGAGCTGCTCTCCACATCACTGTCTACTGCTTAATTCCTATTCAAATCTGTATGAATTCAGGGGGGATACTGTTATCAAATGCACTGTGGAGTGATGATTCTCACCACTTAGCATTCAGCTCTGAAGCCTCTCGGAGTACAGTGTGAAGGCATCTGGCTGCTTGTCACAAGCACTGGCCTGGATCAATTGCAACTGCTTAGATGGTATGGTGATTAAGACCAAAAAGCCTCTGCTGCAGGTTTATAGGCTCTGGGCAAGCTTCACTCAGTCATTACACCTAACAAGTTGTAGCCCTCAAGGGATCCTTGTGATTTTTAACAGAACTTCAAGTTGTTTTCTCTCAATGAGCTTAGATGTGTTAGATCCTTCTGAGGAAGATGAGTTTGTTTTTCATTATTTTCTCCGTATGAATTTAATGGGAAAAATGAGTGACCATGACCCAGCCTCACACAGGTGGTTTTCCTTGACCAGAGAATTAATATTTATTTTTGTTCCTTTTTTGCTCCAAATACTGTAGCTTACTAACCAGACAGAGTCTCAGAAGACAGAGAGACTGGGTAGAAGTTCAAATATCAGTGCGTGGGCATAAGAAGCAGAACATGCCGTAGCTTCTGCTTGGGGCCTTCTGGAGCCAGTGCTGATCATGCACTGCATCTCTACTCTTTTCTCCCATTTTACTGACTTGCAGAGATCTCTTTTTATAAGTAATCTGAGTTACAGTTCTTTAAAGTGTCACTAACATAACTACTTATTTTATCATTTGCCCATCTGGGTAGGTTTATTTTATTCTTACTCATTCTTCATGTGGAGTAAGTTGGATACTGCACAGTCTAAATGCACTTCAGGGGTGAAGGGGTTCAGTGTGTGACAGAGGAGAGTAAAACAGTTAAAGGTGTTCTTTATCCTACTTGAGAATAAGCTCACAGAAATCTTAATAGTATGGAGATATTAAAGGCTGGGGAGGAGCATCTTCTAAGAACATCCAAACAATCACTGCTAAAAGCTTTTTCACATCATTTAAGAAGACACTGCCCCCCATTTTCTGACAAACTGGAAGCATTTCGTACCACTTAATAAGAGAAAAAGGGGAGAAATTAATTGGCATTAAAAGGTCAAAGCAATGTAAATGTGAAGTTTTCATGATGGGTAAGATCTTCGCTACTGAAAAAGAAATGAGGCGACTTATTGCAGATATTAATATTAAAATACCCTCCTGTTAGCATTAACATCTGATTTGCCTGATATAAAGTTCATTACCGTGCAAAATTTCATCCAACTCATTTTTTTACTGAGGCTCACCCAATACCACATAGCTTTCTAGCACTTTCCTCCGACATCTGTGAACACTGTGCAAATTTATTACCCTTGGCCTTGCTGTAATGAAGCTCCAGTGAATTCATAATGACCGGATATTTTGAATAAGCAGTGAAGATTAAGATCATCTTTCTGCTTGTGTAAGCACAGCAAAATTCCAGAGGTACATTAGAGACCTCCACAAACCTGGACAGAGAGCAGGACTGGAAGAAAAAGAAATATTTTTTTCTAACTGTTAATGGGTGCAATTTTAAACATATGTATAAATACTAACCTGAATTGGTCTTGCTACTGCTGAGCATTGTCCTGGTTTGGTGCAACAACTGTTCATCCAGCATTTAGCTGGGAAGAGGGTTGTCTGCTGACTATTCATCAGACTGTACTGCATCCTTCACCATGGGACCAAAAACTTCAATAAAAACCTCACTTGCCCTTTTTCATTTCAGAACATTTGCCAGTGGAAAAGTAATGACTGAAGTTCAAAGGTTTGATTAATTCAGATTCTAAGAAATGAAGAAATCACTCAGCAAGAGAGCAGAGGGAGGTGTGTGATGACAAAACACGTAATAACTGCATACCGACAACAGTCTTCAGAATGTGTTTATGTTGAGAGAACTTCTTGGGAAAAGATCACCAGGGGTCGATTCACCATTACGATAAGAGAGTCTGTATTGTAGCACGTAAGAAAACATGCACACTTGACTTTGCAAGAAACCTGCTTTAGTACCTTTCTCTGAGTACACATCATAGTCGGTAAAAGGAAACACATTCCTTACTGTGGCATCTTCTAACTTCAGAGTTCAGCTGACTGCACTGCAATCCATATTTGTTTGCAATTTAATTTATTCAGTATATTATAGTAACAAATCTCAATGTCACAGTCAGCAGCTGAAACAGCTTCTGGAATGTGACACACAATATGTCACAGGTGAGATTCTGTGGACTGAGGACTCACCCTGAGCCATTTAAAATGCCAGTCACGGTGAATACTGATGTACAGTAGATGGTAGCTATGGAAACCATCAGAGCTTACCTTCATAATATTTTTTTTGTCAAAACTAAATTCAAAAGGGTGATTTTTTTCTCTTATTTCGGGGCATGGTACTTTGTAGCATCAAACAAGTTACCTGTTAGAAGTTTTTAAACACAATTTCATCTTAAAACCCTTTGCTTATATCACACAGTACCTTGCAGCAAACAGCAAAATGAATGAAAGAAAAACATTTGTAAGAGAAAAAATCATTTTGTATAATGCATGCCAAAATCCCATTGACCATTTTGGATCCAAAGACCCTATCAGAGAAAAGCACAGAAAATATCAGTAGAATTAAACCTTGAGCTGATGGACAGATGAATCTACATACATACCTTCTTATTTGAAGTAAAATGGTAAACAAAGCATCTCCTATTCCTGTAAAGTACAAAACAAAATTCCTTTGGCTTTTCAAGTGTGGAAGAAAGTGTGGATACTTCAAGTAAAGGCAAACACAGTATTTTAAATGTTAACTGCTGACATCTGAAGGCACAGATCTGTTACATCTGGAGAAAGAGCCTGAATATTGTGGATTACCAAAAAATCCTGTGTTATCTCACTGTGTGGACTTTGCTTAATATGCAGTGGCTCAGTTTGTGGTAGACAATGCAGGCCAGACCTACTTGGTTCATACACAAGTGAAAAAACTTCAGACTTCAGAAGAGTCTTCTTAATGCAGTTGATGCTTATGAAGTATTTAATCATTTTGTGGAAAGAAGACAAAAAATATGAAATTTCAGTAGATTTGCCTATCACTGTTCAGGTTTCATTATTTACAAATGTCCACAAGGATTTGACATGCACCTTTGCAGTTCAGCTCTTGAAGACACAGCATTTATCAAAAAGAGCTTACACCAGAGTTTGCCAGTAACAACAGGAAGATGATATTTAGAAATGAGTTGGGCTTTTCTACTTCTTATTTATGTCCATTCAAGCTTGCTGATGGATGTTTGCTTTGATGCAGTTTCCCAGTCCCAGTAAATATGCTTTGCTCAAGCTATATAAACTCTGCAACAACTGTTTCATCTTACTGGTCTTCTGCGGGCAAGTTAACAACAAATATTTAAGTGAGGGCCTGAATACAACTTAGTGACATTTTTAAATTACCTTCAGTGACAGGAAAGCTTGTAGTGTGCAAAGCATCAGTAATGTTACTCTTACTACACCCTTGAACTGAGCAGGTAGCCAAGAAGCATCTTGCAAAGTTTCAGTGAATTTGTAGTTGAAACTGGATTGAGGTCCACAGTACAGTGAACAGCAAGAAGTCAAATTGCTATGCAGACTTCCTCATAGATCTAATATAAATCTGACTTACTACAGATTAATCACCTAGCAAATTAGCAACTAATGTTTCCTTGCCTGTATGACATTGGTACAACACTTACAAGTTAACTCACAGATCTCAAAATAAATCAAAAGACTTGTGACATAACTGTTCCTTCAATAATTTTGCATTGAGAGGACAGAAAAAGCGACAGAAACAATGTCATGAGATTTTCCATCCAGAACCTGCAATTATCTCCTTGTAAGAAACTAATAGAATAGAACAGATGCCACCTGGATACCTGCAGCAGCCTGGCAGAGAGAGTAGAATAGCAAAAGCTTGATTAGCATTCAAATTCTTTAGAGAAATACCTTACCATTGAATTACTAAGAAAATGTGACTCATGATAGCCAAAAGCACAGATCACTAACTTAGGATTCCAAGAACAATTCCTCTGCTGTTAAATATCAAAGTACAGCCTAGCCATTAATATTTAAGACTGCCACCACAGAGAAACAGAGGATACCTACTTGATTATCCTGCTTAAAATTTATTGTCATATTTCAAAATGATAAACAAGAAAACTTCTGAAGATTCACATCATAAAGTTGTTTTACCTTCTCAAGTGCATGAAATAATGCATTCTAAAGAGAGAAGATTTCTTTTAGTAAGAAAAAAATGAATCTACACTAATCATAAAGCTTAATTCTTTCCCCTTTTTTGCACAGGAGTTAAATTAATGAGGCCTTAGAATCAATCCAGTGCAAGAAGAAACATCTCAATGTGTCACTGTGGTCACTTCCAACGTGCTCCATTTCATGGGCCTCTAATGAATAAAGGCTCTTTCCATTGCTCAGTGAAAGTGTTTTAAAGGAAGTACCCACTTTCTGGCCTTTCACATGTTCTTGCTTATTCAACATGAGCTACTTCGTGTTGCAACTGAGTTAAAGCTGTAGGTTAACTGCAAAATTTTTGTTCTTGATTTTTTGCTGTTAATTGAGCTGTACTTTCATAAAGGCACTGCTTTTCTCTTCTGCACCTCTCCCCTGATAAATGTATTTAATGCAGAGATATTTTCCCGACTTTTTGTGGCAACTATAAATCATATTTTTTTGAGAAATTATGGAAGAACTGCAACTATTCACAAACTGTAAAATTTAGTATTATTAATTTACATGGACTGAATAAAGTAAAAGTTTATAGTGGACACACCATGTCTTCTCTCCCTTCCCCTTCTTTCCATTCAAGACGCTAAGACTAAGAAACCTACTGAAGAATTCAAAGCTAACTAGGGAGTCAGTAAGACCTAAAGAGCCTTTGTTTAGGTGAAAGTGCAATAACAAGCGCTTGGAAAGTCACTGCTCAGTACGCTGAGCTTGAAAAGGAAAGATCTGTACTCGTTTCAAATCCTAAAATAAAACTAGGTGTTGCTTCTTCCCTATTACAGAAGTGTGATATTTTTCTTTCAGAAATGTAATTTAGGGTGTATATTAGATGTGTATTTGAAAATTGCATTTTAAATTGCACAGACCTTCTCGGGACAAAGACTGATTTGGGGAGTTTGGGAAAAGCTGTCATAGCGCCAACAGTGCATTGACTGAGTAAGGAAAAAGCCTTATGCAGAAGAAAATCACGTATCATAAATGTGGACTGAATAATATACTGACTGTATATAAGCATAGCTTCTAAAACAAACTTTTTGACACCTTCTGTGAGATAATATATATAACATATAATATATATATATATGATGTATAAAAATGCAAAGTATTACTTACAACAGAACTAACTCAAAGATTTATTTATTTATGAACCAATCTGCGTATGTCTTTTCCTCTTCTTTTAACTCCTGAAATTTGTTGCAGACTCCTCAGACCATTCTGTTTTCTTCCTTGCCCACATCCCCAGTCAAGCCTTCTTTTTTTTTACAAGCCAGAGCAGCACAGTTTATTGCATACAAAATTAGTCAGCCTCTTTGGTACTCCCATACTTATACCAGGGCTCTTTTCCACAGCTCCCCATCCAGTCTGCCCTATGTCATTTAAGCAGACGTTAATAAAAGTACCCTACCAATATATTCACAGACAGGTGACATAAATGGGCACGTATTAACAAGCTGAAACCATTCAGTTTTCTGGTTAAATGAGCTGTGTTACTTCTCCTGACAAATCTCTTTTTTTTCCTTGCACCTCAAGCACTACATGTAATTCCACCGTACAGCGGCTGGTGCATTCTGAACAATGTCATCAGGATGCTATAAGTTTAATGCGATGCCTGGATGCCAATGGCAGAAACAGTCGGATTCAGTTCCTGTGAGGAATCTATTCTAGAATGAATACAAGAATGATTCAAATCTTCACTGAAGATATTATCTCTAAATCCAAAATACTCAGTTTAAACCCTCCTAAACTTTCTTCCTCATTTACCAGTCAGCAACCTGAGAAACTGCTCGTAGAGAAAGAAAGAAGAGAGAGAGGAGCTTCCACCTCAGGCTCCACTGCCAGGTCACTTTTTACTTGATGATTCAAAATTCCATTTTCCACCTATATTTGTCTCAATCCAGAGAATCCCATGTTAAGAAGTCCAATTTGGATATGCACCTAACCTTCAATGCAGTCCAAGGTTGTCAGTGTCATGAAAGCTCCTGTTCGAATTGTTCTTTGCTAGAAAATCTGCTCTGTTCTACTCTACTCATTGCAAATTTCTGGGACAAAAGCGTTTATCTGTTCCTTTAACTCAAGACCATAACCCTCTCTGATATTCTGATGAGGAACAGGCCTACGGGATTTTTTTGTCAACAGATGAGGCAACAAGCTATCCATCTCCTTCTCTGAGCAGCTGTCACATTTCATCCCACAGAAGTAGAGATGGCCCCAGAGAGTCCGCAGAAGCTCTAGCAGGTGAATTGCATTGGGTGTGTGGGAGAGCAAGGCCTGCGCCTCTGTATTGACACACAGTCATCCCTCTTGTATTTCCTTGAAATGTGTGCTCTGCTGTTGATGCTTTACTGAGCTGCCTGGGGCATTCTCTGTGGACTTAGGCAAATGACATCCCATTTATTATCCTCGATTCACATTTTCAAATATTTATTGGAAAAAGTAAAATTAATGTGACCGTCTTTAATGAAAAAAGAGCTTCTTTTTAATGAAAACAGGGATTACTACTTTAATCATTAATGATAGGTTTATATGTTTTAAAGTGAATACGCTATTACAATAAAACTGTTATAAATATTCAGTACCTACAAATACATGCTCTTCAATTTACTTTTACTTACTTAGTTACAATAGCTTGTGATCAAGTGTCTCTGGAATTGACTTTTTTCTCTTAAGAGTGTAACCTGGCTCTTTTCCAGATGTATCAATAGTTGATTCTGTTTAAAGTCCACTTCAGGTGTCTTATCTTAAGATGACAAAGGCAGGAATATATCTAGTAAGATGCAGTTTTGGAGACAATATAGCATACTAATTACATGAAGAACATTAGCAAATCCATGGCATTACTGACTTTGTTATCTCTTGTGTATTTGTCATTATTTACTGAGTCACAGCTAAAGAAGATTGTGGCCCTAATGAGGAAAATAAGTAAAGCAGCAGTACAGAGAAGACACCAGAAGCTATGTCTCCATATCAATCTCTTGAACTGTGTACCTGCTACAGCAGAAGTGGTAGGAGGACATCTTCAGTGGCTAGCAGAGGAAGGTGATTTCAGATGGGTTCCGGCTATGGTCTGGCTAGGTGCTGTCATTAAGATCAATCACACAGGTGTACACTACCCCATTCAACCAATTTTTTTTTTTTCTTTTTTATTTCCAGTTTAACTACTATCCATAATTCTAATTGTTCCAGAACTATCTCTAAAACTTCTTGGGAATTTTGGCAACAGCAGGTGAAGGTGCACAAAATCTCAACTGCTGACAGAAGAGACAACTTGAAACCTTAGTTCCTGGATCGGGAACACTGTATCCCCCAAAACATCTCATCACTTTCAGAATTGGAGTAGTACACAGCAAAAATTCTGGAGGCCTAAAAATTTCATCTCTCTTTTTTCAAGAGGAAACAGAGGATAGAATTACTCATGGTTATGAATTCTGAAGAACAGACACACATATTTCCACTTTCAGGCATGCATTGGGCAATTGTGAGATTTGAGAAGTGCTTGGTCAGTGAGACAGCATCACATTACACATTGATAAGTTGCCTTTCTTTGGTATATAGATGTATAATTGCCCACTTATTCACAGTTACTACATACTGCAGAAAATACCCACAAATGACAAGCAGCAATCCAAACTGTTGATCACACAAGAAAAGCCAGACTTCTTGAGAACTGAAACCTTAAAAGATCAGAGAGAATAAAGGCAGAGGAAAGGAAAATTCTATTATTAACAACTGCATTTTACAGGTGAGAATTGAGATCTAACATGGTCAAATGGCAGAAGAGAAATGGACAGAATAAAAATAATAATGAATTAGCAGGTAGATTAATGTTTATGGTGAGTGTGGTTTAGCAGGTATTTGAGAACTGTGACAGGCTTTGGAGACAGCTTTTTACATTGATCAAATACAAATCCTTCAAACGCTTCTCACATTTCAGTACTACTGTACTGATATATACTGCACAGTGTATATCAAAATGCTTAGGTCAATTCTTTTTCTGTTTATCACTTGATATTTTTCTGAATAAATCCTTTATTCTGAAAATGTCAGTGAATCTTTTCAGTTACTTGCCTCGCTTCGGATATTGGAAATGAATTTCTAAATCTCTCCTGGAAGTTCCTTATGAGAACTCTACACTTTATGAACAACTGACCCACTTCACCCTGACAAGCACTATATTTCTAAGAACTCTCTATCCAGAAGGCTGAGAAGTTGGTTTTTTTTGTTTGTTTGTTTGTTTTTGCCTCAGTACAACATACGCTTTACCAGATGTTTCACTGGGAAGACAAGCATGGTGATCAAAACAAATTGCCCTATGACTGAACCTTTAGTTAAGTGGTTTGGATTTTAGTTTAACCTTGAGATGGATTGACTGTATCACTCTCTGGTAGTGGTTACCCCAGTTTGCTTTTCATGATTGTGGTGGTAATGAGCTGTGCCTATCTGCCCCTTCAGTTATCAAGAACAGTAAATCTTGTAAATTAAAACATTTATAGAGGTGAAAATGCATACATTCTTGCCTATATGGGAAGGGTATATGTCACAATTGAAATTATTTTTTGAGATATCCAATTACCATCAGTTCATGTTAATTAGACCAACAATGAAATTTTTGCTGTGTTCGTGAACTATAGCAAAAGAAAGCTCAGAAAACCTCCATTTGCTCAGTACCCTTGGATGGTGTGGCAAAGGTGACTGTAAGTTTCTCACTGAAACTCCCAACTAAACATATTCAGTGACAGCCTTCCTATACACCAGCCAAGATTCAGGAGAAAATAATCAGGCAGAGGAGAAAGCCTTTAAACATGGTCACAGAGACAAATTCAATGGCATGAGATATGATGCGAATTTACAAAGCATCAGCCACCAAGTGCTAGCAACTTACATGCATAACTCATATATACTGCAAGAATAAAACATTGACACAAATAGCTTCCTCAATGCAGATAGTCCAGCCTCAGTCCTGGCGTATTTTTTATATGACTGTAGCCAGCTGTCATTGATGATCTGCAACATTTACAAAGGAATACAAAAAGAGTAGTACTGAGGCATGAGATGGTTGATCAAATTCTTGAGAAACAATTGTGTTCATTTAAGCTTTCTTAAATACATAATCGTGTGAAAATCGTGTGAAATACATAAGTCCAAAACCTACTTACAGATTTGAAGAATTTAAAGAATTTAACAAGTATCTGGTTAATTTGGTTTCCATTTTCAATTTTCCTCTTTTCCTATGTATAGTAAAGACCAGTTTTCTTCTTTATCATCTTCTTTATTCATCTATCTTTTCATTGTACATTATTGCTCAGCAATTTAGCATTATAACATCTTTTTCTAACTCTCCAGTTTAACTACGCCATATAATCCTGTTTTTTTTCAACAAAGCCTGGCAAATTTATCAGTCCTTTTTTACTGTCCAGCAATTTAACAGTTCTTAATTTCAATATAACATTTTCAAAATCAAGTATAAGTAATTTGCATTTTCATACCACTGTAACATTTGAGTAAAAAAGAACTGAGCAACAGAACACTTATACTACACTTTCATGAATAGCTGTAATAATTATTATTATGGAGTATGATGGAGTATGTCTTTTACTAAAAGAAACTGAACGGGCTCCCTTGTTATTTGTGGTAGAAATTGAGATGGAGGTGATTTTTCCTATCCTTTTTTTCATAATCCACGTCTACAATGTCTCCTAATTATATGTCTGGAGAAGACAATTAGACCCCACTGATGAAAAAGAATCCATATGGAGACACACTGGAATTTTCCAAGCCGCAAAATGGGGAAACATTATAGTAGAATAACCTATTCAAAAGGAGAATCATGTATTTTGAGTGTTATTGATTTTTCTTCTTTAAATTTGGTATTGATCGCTTCTGTCCATTGATTACTAGAAGAGTCTATTTTTCACTTTCAGGAGAATCATTTTCATTGCTTTGCTGCCCTTTATTCCTAGGTAAAATCCCTATAGATGCTGCACTTCAGGAATTTGTAGGCAGACCAAATCTTTAAATTATTTATGACTTGAATTCTATCAGTTGAAAACTTACGGCAGACACTGATACTAAATTGCTCTGAAAGAAGAATCTTTCTCTCCAGATTGTAGCCGTCACTGATGGCATCCAAAGGCAAGATATTGTTCTGCACACATACTACCTTGTCATGTTAAGGATAATTTGAAGATGATGTTCAAAATTCTACTTTTTTTCTATTTCTCCACAAGTAGGAAATGTCATGAATTTGTTTAGGAAGAAAAATTTTAGACTGCTCCTCTGTCGGGGTATGGTCTTGTGACTCACCAGCCTTCGGTGCTGGCAGTCACCTTGGTTTTCCCCAGATGAATATGGCTGCTTTTGCCCAAGAGCTTCCCCTGAAGAGACACAGTCCTGCAGCTCCACTGCAGCAGAGATGGCTCTCAAGAACGTGACCAAGTCCTTACAGGGCTTTGTTCTTCTACATAGACAACATTATTTTAATACTTTACAATAGACTGAAATATATTTGGAGTTTATAATCGTGGCTATTTGTGGGGTTTATATGACCTTATTTTGTTGGCTAGAATTGCAGTGTTACAGCAAAAATAAATGTCCAGTTAAAACTTACAATGTGCTCGTACTCTAGAGAGACACAAAGGTAAGCTTGATAAAAATGGGGCTTTTGGAGAGGGAAGAATGCTTTCTTTTTTAAAAGCAAACAAACAAGCAAACAAAATACCCTGTAGAGTTTTTATTGATTTACCTTCGGCCTTCAAATTTTCTAGAAGAAACAAAAGCAAATTTAACACTGCTAATGTCTTTACCACTACAGAAATACATTTGAAACATGTGAAAAGAAATCTACACTTAAGTATGCTTTTTCTGTAGACAGTAATATGTCTTAGTGGCTCAGAAGGAATATCATAATACAACATCATCAAACTTAATCTTCAAGAAAAACAGCGATATCAAGTGGCCTCTCCTATAGAAATGAATTACAATTAATTACTTAATCTGCTGGAACATTTGTAATATATATTTAATAGCACTGCTGTCTGGCATTGTCTTCCAGACAGTTTTCTGAAGAAATATGATCTAAGCATAGCCTCAAGCTGATATTATTAAATAAATCACTGTGCTGTGTTAAAAAAAACATGCAAATAGAGCAAGCAGCTAATGTTTCTGCTTTGAGGGCCTCAAGAAAGCTGGTTCCCACCCTCACATCTATCTCTGGCAGCCCTGTCTCCTGTGCTGTTATATCTGCAACATGCAGTGAAAAAGTATTCAGCAGTGGCTTCATTGTAGGTAGCACCAAGCAAACAATACCCCATCACTATATATCACACTCCAATTACTAAAGATCTTGCCATATGTCTAATAGTGTGATATAAACAGTCCATTAGACTTTCTAATGGTGGTGTTAAATAAAGGGTGAAAGAATAGCACTAGAGCAGTTAGAACCCCCTGGGCAGCCTTGCATCTTCCTATGCCATTCCTATTAATGAGATTATGCTGTTGTTTTGGTCAATAGGACCTGTCATTTGAAGGTTTGTGGTTCTCCTGCCATTTTGTGTTGAGCTGACAAGGCAGATATATCTAAATCTCTACTTTTTGTCCATTTTCTCCAACAGTGTAAAATTCTTCCCTCTTATTCCTCACTTACATCCCTGTCTCTTTTTGCCTGAGGAAACAACGCATTTTTCCTAATCAGCTGAGGTATCTTTGCTACAGACCCTTTCTGGAATCTAATGGAGCCCATGAATCTCTTAGCATTTCTGAGAGACAACATTAGTCATCTAAATGACCCCTGCATCAGTGTTCTGGCAAGGCATTGTTAGAATTTATTCAATAACAGTATAATATTTTTTCCAATTAGAAGAACGCACATTACTTTTCTTTCTTGCATTAAAAGTAGCAGAACCTCTGAAAGTAGGAATTACTACCAAAAAAATCTTGTTAAGACTTGAAAGTCTAAGCTTAAAAGACAATATAAAGAAAAGTAAAGTAACTGAAGGCAAGGTATTAGATTAGAATAAAAAAAGCTTACTAAGCTGCCTCCTCGGTTGCTGTATAGCATGTATGGTATGTGTTGCACAGATTAGCAATGAAGCACCAGAGAATCACTGAGTAATGTTCTGCAGCATAGACTAACTGCCAAGCTATAGTATAAACATATAAATCTAAATTTGATGCAAGCAGTTGTGCCACCTGATGTGATGCATTAATACTGAAAAAAATCTCAAAGCTTTTTAAAAGCTCCTGAATCTCACAGACTAACAGTTTAGGCAATAATGAATAGTAAAGCTATGGATGTGCTACGTTTGTTTTTTGAGGTGATAGTAGATAGCCGGAAGACAGCAACTAAGCAGCCAACTCAGCACTGTAGTTTTTATACGACATTTAAGAAAACTGTTATATTATTGTGAAAACTGAAATCTGATATCATCCACTAACAAACTCCAGAGTGATGGTGTGCACATTTCCTATGTAAAGTACAAGAAAATGTTATGTGTAACATTCTTCCATTTAGGATTGCTGAATTTCCCCAGTAATGATAGTAAATTATTAAATAACAAGCCTTCTCTCTATGTGTCCTCTCTGCAACTAATATATATAAAGAGAACAAAGACACATACTGTGCTACTACAGTACTGCACCAGAAGGATCACCATTCAAGACAAGAGACTATGTCGGTGTCTCGCTTCCTCCAGTTTAGGGAATCAGCCTAGTGTAGCACTACGAGTGTCAGCCAGCAATGACTGTAATGATGGTTTACAATGTGGGCACTCTTCCTAATAAATGAAAAAAATTTCCAAATCATTTTACAATTATCGTTGAAGAAGTTTTAAGTAGTATTAACCAAAGACTGTATGATCCCTTCAGCTGTATATTTTAATATCCGAGCAAATGGGGCGTTTGCCAAAAGTACTTGAGTCCTTAGTAAAGTACTGTTCTTACATTCTTTACTTTGACTTGTGAGGATCTCAGCAAAAAGGATTTCCTCTTCATCTGTGGTGAGAGTAGTACTTGTGTCCCACAAACCTGTGTAATTTCTGTCAGCAATGTTACAAAAGATTGCTTCAAAAGTACTACTGTTGTACCACAGTCCTGGGAGAACAAGCAGGTAAGACTGAAATCTGGGAACACGCAGTAGATTTTAACTACAGCCTTCTTGGGAGCGATGACACAGGAGCAAAGTCAGCAGTGCTTTTCAACAGAAGTGTCAAAGCCTCTCATCAGAAGCATTCCGTCATGGTTTACGGATGCCCAATTTAGCTGCGTAAGTCCAAGTAACTAAAGCAGTGGGCAAAAAACAGCAGGAATGGGAATTTCTGTCATTGGTTTTCAGAAAAGTTTGAAAGGACTTTCTCTATGGGCATAAGCAAAATATAAACCAGACTGCTGAACAGGAAATAAAAAGAGGCACCATCTAGCCATGATGCAGCCTCAAATAGAAGACAGTTTTAAACAGATAGGAGGTACTCTAGAACATCCTGGTGAGGGAAGAGGATATCTTGAAAATCCTGGTGGACCACAGTGGGTGCACAAATTATGATTTCCTCCTGTCTATCAAATGTTAGTTATCAGTGTAGGGGAGACATTTCTTAGTACAAGCTTCTGAGTTGTAAGAAATAACTAAAAATCTGAAAAGACTGAAGTGCACAGTGTTCAGAAAAGGCCCAGGGCCAGAGGAAATATTCTGTCCTTTGAATAAGAGGAGGCTTGATGTCATTTAGTGGCAGGAAAAAACACAACAGCTCTTGGAAATAAGACTGCATATCCAGATGGAAGACACATCTGGGGATGTCTGAAGTTTCTGATGAAATTGGGAAGTATTAGGGCAAACTATGTAATAAACTTCCCAGATACATGTTACGTGTGGTTTAGGCTGTCCTGGCTTTAAATATCTAAGTGTAAATTTCTACCTCTAATCTAGTTGCCCCAAGTTCTATTTATAATTAGCAGTGAGAAATATGTGTTTAGGTATTTTTAGAGCATGTTTCATCTTACTTGCTTTAGTCTGAGATGAATCTCATTCTAAAAGTGTATGTTTCTTTTCAGTCCTTGCAAATGAATTTTAGGCCCCTAGTTCAGATGAAAGGTAGATCAATCTACATTTTAGATAGTCACAGATGTGCAGCTGGAAATGTCAATTTCCTGAATGACAAAATTCTTATAAGAATCTGAAAAAACATCTAATTTAAGTGCAAAAAAGGAAAGCGGAAGAATTTGTGTCTGGCTGGATTTCAGCTACAGTCTAGTAATCATCAGCCTCTTTGTGTGCTGAGACAAAGCCAACAGATGTTGAATTTGGAAATTTAGTTAATATGACTTCATGTAGCATCAGATAATTAAATCAGAGAGTGGTCCTCTCTGAGGTAGCTGCTGTATTATATCACCCTGACATATCACTTAGATGTAAAAAAGACAATAAATTGCAAAGCATAGATTGATTTAGTTGAACCACCTTTACCACCCCCAAAGACTGTAATGAAATCTAGTGGGGATGAGAGGCTGCACAATGATGTAAAGAGATCTTTATAAATACTCTCTCATGTTCATAAAATAACATGTAAAAAAAACAAGTGAAAAACTGTTATAGTTTAGACTTGGTTTCCATAAATCATAATCTGTCAGTAGAACCTGAGGATAAAAATGAAGAAGAAATGCCTCTTGGTTGTCCACATTCTACAGAAGCTTTCTCGACTTATGAGCATACTAAGGAATTTTCAGGGTTATTACATGCCTCTCGTCTAAGATATGAGAATTAAAGACATGCACTCAGGTTATTCCATTTATTTCTGCAGAACAAAGAAGGAATAATAAGGAAAAATAACTGTTTAAATCAGAAGGAAAAAAATACAAATTTAAAAGAAGCTGCAAAACAAAGTAGGACTGGGAAGGGCAATGTCACCAAATTAAGTCCATTGCAAATTCCTTCTCTGAGCTTATAAATCTCTATCTGAAAATGAAAGGCTATTGCAGAACACTCAATGATGTTTTAAAACAAAGATAAGATGATTTTGGTCCTAATTCCATCAGAACTTCTTATTTGCATATAAGCTTAAGAACAGCTTATTTGCAGTCTTTGCTAATGGAAAAGCAAGCCCCCTTTTCATAATCTCTATCTTCTTTTTAATGTCATCCCTTCTGCTTTTTACTGGAACAATTTTCAATCTACTTGTATGCCACTGTGAACCTTTTACTCTACTGTGGCTTCCTCTTCAGAATGCTGCTTTGTATCCTATTCCTTCCTTCATTAAAAAATAGAACCTATAATTTAAGAATCCACTATGCTTATTTTTTTCTTCTCATCAATACTAGCTTTATCTAGAGAAACAAGTATGGGAAAATGCTTGAAGAGGAGGTTAAAACACCCTTGCCCTTTTCATTGCACAAAATAAATGTGTAGCTAATCCTGTTAATGCTCCTTTTGAAGCCAACATAGTCATGCTTGCACTTAAATTTGAGCACATGCTTCATTCTCTGCAGTATCAGCTCTAATACTGCAATTAAAGTAGCAACTTGTCAGCTATTTCAAGCTAGAAATTCCTCATCTGCACAAACAAGTAACAGCATGGCTTCACAAATATCCTATAGAATAGAAAGTTTGATTATTTCCTCCAACATTGTTAAACAGCGTCCTTATATCTGTCTCAGAAATAAAAAGGGTTGTACGAGCCTCCCCTACCACTGGGAGATGAAGCCCACTTGATACAGTTCCTGGAGCATTTCTGCAAGATCACTCCACACTGTGATCACACGGAACAGCTTTTATCACTTTACTTGCATGCTAATGGAGAAAAAAAAATAAGCATACTATGCAAGAGGAAGATAGACTGATAAAGTAGATGTTACTGCTTATTATTCTGTCAGTGTTATTTAGAATACATATATAGAATCATGTGAAAGCTCAGCTAAAGCAAATATCTTTAAACTTATCATCTGTTGGCTTGTTACCTGTTGAAAAAAATGATAACTTTGGTGATAGACACAAAAAATCACCCAAGGACCAAAAGAGACAACCTCACTCTCTCAAATTATTCAAAGTTGAGTAATTTGAGCAAATGAAAATATGCAGTCTGTTTTTTAATAGTGCAAGTTCCAGCCAGTCTAATGGAATATCATTTAGTTTGCTTTCTTGATCATCACTGTAAATTAAGTTTAATTCCTTGAAAATATGCAAAGGATTATGCCATAAGAGGTGCATTTTAAGAATTATTTTTACATTGTAATTTAAATAACTATGGTATCTAACTTTTCAGAAGTTACCACTACTTTTTCACTGATGTTTTACAGTCTTTTATGACAGACTATTGTTTTGTTTTGAATACTTGAAGCCATAGCAAAGAAAATCTCCATGGCTGCCAGAATTCTGCCAAAAGTGCACTTTCAAATTCTGTGAATACTCAGATCCATGTAATTAACTGTATCTATACAGTTATAAATATAGTGCATCCACTATATTTTTATAAGTGTTCAGTGGTCATTATTTGTTGTAGTTCCATTAAAAATCCTGCTGATATTCACCAGGGAAAGGAAATGACACCATATGAGTTAGTAGTGCAATCACACCTTACAGAGACAGAATAACCAACAGCAGAGGGCTCAGATGAATAATTAAGAGTTGACCTGAAAAAAAAGCTGATTTTTTTAGGAGACTGAAGGTTTAATGTTGCACAGGAGATAGAAAACGGTGTTAGAAAAGATTTTTCCGCAATAGCTCACAAATGAAATATGTTAGCATAACAGTGTAAAGGAAAATTGCAATGAACAGAATGAGTCATAAACACTGATCTCTGAGCACAAACAAAATTCAAATGCCAAATCAATATTTATTAACAAAACGTATTGGTAGAACCAATTTCTACCCTTCATGTTATGTGAAGTGCAGATGGACTGTTGCAGTAATAGGTGTTTCTGGAAATCAGCTAACTTCAGCATGCACATATGCAGGGAGTTCAGCTCCCAGACCTGGAGAGGCACAGAGGAGAAGAGTTGTGCAAGCTGTGCCTGTGTGCTAATGACAAAAAATTCAGTGTACATACAGCAATCCGTTCAAATATGACTAAGCAAAAGAAGCATCCAGAAAATAATCAGACATTTAAAAGCATGAACACTGCTTTGATTATTTCAACCACCTCTAGTCAAGACCTAGAATTGCATCTCAAAGACCATTAGCAAGGCCCATTCAGCCTATGTGAGTTTAGAAGGGAGAGATCTGTGGCTGAAACACCCACTCTTGAATACAGATCTCCTAGCAGGTCTTGGTGCTCCAAAAGATTCTTTGGTTGCAGCCACTGGGTGCTGTACAGTGAGTCGAATGTGCTGTCTTCATTGTTTCCTACTGTAGGATTTGTTTGAAAAGAATGTTAAAGCCTGCACTTGATGAAAATCCATCTGGAATTTATAGATGTAAAAAGCCTTCAGAGAAATAAATGTGAGCAGAAGCTACTGAAGCAATTGTTTAGGAAAGGCAAAAGCAGATTCAGAGAGAGAAATTTACTTATTACTTTTTCCTCCTCTAAATAATTCAGCAAGTGGGAGATTTCATGTCAGCGATTTCATTATAAGGATGAAATTATTTCACAAAACCTTTTCCTTTCACATTTGACACAGGTTCAGATCCTCAGAGAGACTACTGAATTCTTAAATTGCAATACTTTTGCACATTTCCCCAGTGCATGGAAGAACAGATCCTTGACTACCTGGCTTACTGCATTACTGGGGAGAATGCAGAGAGTTGCTCCATAACTAATGGTACATAATAAGCTTTCAGTGGGATTTAGAAGCTGTTCATAACCCCAGCATGTCTCCATAAAGACATAAAACACATACCTTGCTTCTTCCAGCTTTCCCTCACTTGGTATCTGTCTTGCTACTGCTCTATGGTTGTTGTTAGTGCATTTATTGTACTAGAATTTAAGATTTCTCAGATGGAAGATAGATATTTCTAGGAAAAAAACCTGCCAGCACTGTACAGGCAAGATAAATACAGCTCTTTAATAAATACAAGAAAGGCATGCACTTTGACTGAATGTTTTAATCTTTGTAAAAATATTGAAAACTATCTTCCTGAAGAAAGGAGGAAATATTAAGCCAGCAGGGCAGCTAATGCATTTCCTGGGGCTAATATAAAAAACTAAATTAGAACAACAACAACAAAAAAAGCTAAATGATATTAAAGGCAAGATATGAAAATGAAGGCATAACAAAACACCTGCAGTAGCTAACAACAGGGAAATAAAAGCAAAAGCTGGTCTGTAGCACAGCTCATTGCCATTCTTATCCTGTTAATCTTTTCCAATCTGGCTTTTAAAAATACATACATTCTCCCTTAAAATTCTCTTTCTGGATTCTGACAGCTGTAATTGCTGTAATTGCTGCACAGTCTGTCTTTTCCTCTCCAACCTTCTGTACCACAGTGGCAAGTGCTTCATTCTCTTCCCAATCCAGTTGCACACAGAGGTGACCTCCAGAAAGGAGATCTCTGTTATTTTCCTGAGTGATGGGGGAATATGCTGCAAAAAGCCATATAGGGTCAGGAAAAGGGTTCCGGAGCACTTGAAAGTATTTTTCCTTTCCAATCACAGTGCATTAGCTACCCCAACTCCCATCTAGCAGTGCTGAGGATTATGAGATGCTAACACCTAAGACTACCAGTGTTAAATAGGCCATAAAGGCAAGGGACGGAGGACCATCTCTGATCTCGCTTCCAGCTACTTTCCCTCTAAAACAACATCTTGCCAGCCTAAATTCAGAATGTATTTGCCTGAGGGATCACTCCTTGAGATCCCCAGCCCAGATTTCCCTTCATAGCTCCAATCGAGGTTATGTTTCCAAACAGCTGAGTTTATATTCTTTCAGAGACGCACATATTCACATGCTTAAACTGCTCAATTTTCTTTACAACTGTTTAATCTGTGCTATTAAAAGAGTCTCCTGTAACCAGAAGGAAAATCCAGATCTGATTTTCTGAGGTTATTATTTTTTCCATTATATATTTCATTTTTCAAAGTCAATTCACTGTGAAACATATAAGGTTACTATGGGAATACATTATAGTATTACAGTATGTGAACATCTAATGGAAAAAATAATATTTGTCAATAATATGTCCGCTTCTCTAGATGTATTGGAAATTTAATATTTTCTTAAACCAGTAACTGCCAGTGTTAATGATGCTTGAGTGTGATTTGGTACTTAAATCATGTTCGGTCGTTATGCTCTTCCTATTGTCTCATTCTGTTGCTGGTAACTAATGCCTTAAATGATGCATCCATATGAGTGTAGAAAAAAATCCTGTTGACAAATTATGTATTTCAGATTTATCCCAGAACTCACTACTTCTGACAAATACCTTTATTCCAACTAATTTTGACCTTCTTTAGCCCTTTTCTCTTTCTCTTTATCTCACACCCAAGCAGATGTACACATGAGAATATACATAAATTTTATTTCTCCCATTAAGTAAAGAAAAGGGAATGGGAAAGGCAAAATATTGAGTTTATTTCTCATGAGGAATATAACCCTTTTTAAACTCAGTTCTAAACCTCTACCAAGCAATACTAGGTGCTTTCATTTATCGTGACAAATAGCAGTTCTACTCTTTTCCACTGGCATTGCACACACCACAGTAGAAGCAGAAGACTGATTCCATGATCAGTAAAAGCTGTCTATGGCCACGTTTCTCTGCATGAGTTCACAATTTCAGAACAAAGCTACTTGCTGTCAATATGTTGGTAAATAAAGGAGAACATCATGACAGTGGTGCACAATTTTGGTTTCTTGTAGGCACTTTGTCCTTCACAAATTACGAACGTTTGGGCTTTTGTCAAAGAGGAGAAGTTAAGGCCTTTTTTTCCTTAAAATATTACATTCATTGCTTTCTATTTAATGTAAATGAAATGAAATTGCACAGTTATTGTATTGACAGACGAAATTGCTACTTTAATCTCATAGCAATTTCTGTAGTCTTTGGAATGATTTGATATCCTGTTGTATGAGATATGTATCAGTGACTTCAGAGAGTAAATCCAAAACATAGAAGCTAAACTTACTAATTTGATTTTCTATAAATCATTTAGCAAGCCTTTTTCAGATTAAAGATTTCATAAAATATTTCAAAAATTAAACAATTTTACTTCTTTTTGCGTCTCACACATGTTCATCCTCTCAAAGATGTCTGTAGGTTTACAAATACAAATACAATAATGCTGTTATTCTAATAAACCATTTGTAACCATCCTGCATACACGGGCTTTGACTATTGATTATTTTAATTCTGTCTTTTAGAATCCATTAGTATTCATCCTCTAGAGCTGAAACTAATCAGGGTCTGTCTTTCCTCTGGGAATTTTTTGCTATAGGATAAATAGTAGTTACACAGAAAATGATTCAAGAAGAATAAAATATTTTACTACATTACCCTGTTTCAGAAGTTGGATTTATTGACTTTCTTAATTTAAAATCATTTTTGCTTTGTAATTAAGCAGTTGTTGTGTTCAGTATTGTTCTTTGTTAATTATCACAAACAAGGCTTTGGTCTGTTGGGTCTAGGTGAGAATATAAGACAGAATATTACTGTTTTGTAGGTGGTATTCGATGTCAGTATAGACTCTTATTAATGGCTCAGTTGTACTTATCTGAATAATTGAATTGTGCTAATGGATGTAGTATTTTCATGAGCAGTACTATCCTGTTTTTATTGTTACTGCAAATGGAGGATGGCAAGATGCTAGCCACGAAAATGTAGCTTTTGTGGAACACAAGGAAATATATTTAGCATAAATCAATCCAATCAGTATGAATACAGAATAAGGTAGAGTTTTTCTGGAAGATTTTAAAACATCATCAATAAAGTGATGCTACAATTGATTACTTCTTAGTGTGCATTCTGAAGTAAATGACCTATGATTTTATTTAGAAGTTAATGCTGAAAAATCTTCAAATGCTACTGGCAAAGAGCAATATAGGAACACTACAAAAAGAAGTGAAGAGGGAGGCATTTGAGATTAAAAAAACAAACTGGGCACACACACACATATATATATATATATACACACAAAAAATACACACAAAGACTTGTTTCGTTTCACAACTATGTTCATTTGATAGGTATTCAAAAGACAGAAGATATGTACTAGACAGACAGATAGAACAATGAAAACTTGAAAGTATAATTCAGGTAATCCACAAGTTAAGATTCATACAGCAACATAAACCTTGTTGTTTGAATGAAGTTATTTATATATTGTATCAGTTACTCTTTAAGCCCTTAAATTTCTTATATAATAAATACTTGAGGGCTAAAGAATGTCATTAAAGAATGAACTGGGGAAATTTGTTTAGAGTAAACAGAGTAGTAATAAATACATAATTTTTAAAAGTAGATTAGTCAACTGCACATAGTGCTTCTCATGGCAAGAAAATGATCATATTGCTCTTTATAGTATAGAGAAAAGAGAAAAAAATCGGAAATTTTACGCCCAGAACTCAAGTGCATTTCAATTTTTTTTCTTTAAAATCTACTTTAAGTTTAATAAGGTAGATGTATAATTTGCCTGATACCACAGTGCCAAGCATGATGACAGCATATGAGCTCACCCTTAACAGTGAAGTGATACTCATTTGGTTGAAAGGGTTCAGAAGAACTGACTACCCTATCATAGCTGGGTTATTCTGAATGAAAATCTAGCAGTTTTAGAACATGCCTGGCTTGAATATACAAGGAAAAACTCCTAGTTGCAATGTAAGACCTCTCCCTTGTGTGCTTTGATGGTGGTGTTATCATTTCCATTTAGACTTCAGCTTTCCTAACTTGATCCTGGATGCTCAGATACTGTATCTATATTCATCCCAGGTCCTTGCTTCCACCCTCTGTAGGTTTCCTTTTTGTGTCTGAGTTTGGCCAGGAGCTCCATGTAGGCCTCCTGGCGTTTTATCCTGACTTCCTCTTTGCTGGGATGCACTACTCTTAAACTTGCAGGAAATGATCCTTGAATATTAAGCAGCTTTCTTGCCTCCTCTTCTTCTCTCCAACCCCTCCCCATCTTTCCTCCAGGGCCTTATCCCACAGGACTCTGCCTTCAAAAAGTCAAACTCTGCTCTCCTTAAGTCCAAGTTTGCAGGTTGCCTAAGGAAATTATGGTCTGAAATGAAAGATTTAGATGACTGTGTTGTTTTACTTTTGTACTATAAAAATGGGGCAATACATAAAAAAGAACTACAAACAGGAAAAGTATATATTTTCATATGCAGTGGTGAAAGAAGGAATGGACTTGAGTAATATAGCAAGGGAAACATTATAAATGTAGGAAGAAAGTTTCTTCTCCTAAGTGTTATTAAGTACACAGGCAGATTGTCCAGACAAGTTACTGAACTGGCAGTTTTCAAGGGGTTAAATAAAATCTGTCTGTTTAAGATGTGGTGGCTTCAGGCTGGACGTTAGGAAATACTACTTTTCTGAAAGAGTGTTCAGGCACTGGAATGGGCTGCCCAGGGAGGTGATGAAGTCACCAACCCTTGAGTTGTTCAAGGAACGTTTGGACGTTGCGTTGAGGGACATGGTTTAGTGAGAACTAATCCATGCTGACGGTTGGACTGGATGATCTTGTAGGTCTTTTCCAACCTTGGTGATTCTATGATTCTATGATTCTGCTTCTGGACAAGAGATAAACTCTCTGGCACCTTAACAACATCCCAAACCTATTTTCTGATGTTCTCCGAAGTCAGTGAGGCATCATATCAGAGTAGAAATTTACATGCATGGACTGCCCAGTACTAACAGAGTTATAAATTATAATGATAAATAACTGTTCTCTCACAGCAGCCTTCTACAACCACCCACCTATGTGAATTTCTGTTATTTAACAGCTATAAAATGCATTATATAGATGCCTCTCAAGGTAGATATTAGATCCCAGAAACATATTAAAAGCTATCAAAAGAGTTTCCAGCACTTGGTCAATGACTACAGAAAATTACTGAAGATATTACTCTTTTCTCAGTGTGTTTGTTTATGTCTATGAGTGTGCATGTACATATAAAGTTTCAGGGAGAGCAGAAACTGTGCACATACCGTGGATTTTTGTAACAATCATTTCCTCAAATTTTGAAGTATGCAATTATTATTTGTGGAGTGTACTCAAAAGTCCAAGCTCCTTTTTTAGTCAGATAGGAGCCTGGTTGAAGTCAGTGGGAGTTCTAATCTTTTGAAAGATGAATAAAAATGTTGAATGAGGTCCCCAGGTAATGAAATTGCCTACTGCAGGGATATCTTATTATAAAAACCTTTTAATGGTCTCTTTCAAGGCTTTGTGAAGCAACAGGCAGGGGCTCCGCACAAACAGTTGAAATGGCCCCGTTTACAATTCCTCTTCTGGACAAGTGTTACTGACTGTGGGAAAACACAGGAAATTGCCTTGGCTTGAGATCAGATTCTGGTCTTAAAAGCTTTGCTATGGATGTCTGTGGGGAAAGGGACTAGCAGCAATCTGCGTGGCCTTGTTCTTCTTGGGACCAAGCTCTCCATCCACATACCACAGGTATCTTGAGACTGTAAAAGGTTGTTATAAGAGGGTTGTACTTCCATCATCAGCTTTCAAAGCTGTCGGTAAAGTATCTACTAGGAAAACATACAGACTTGGTTTTTCTATGACTGACTTTAGATCTCTTCACTTCAAGGAAGGCAAAATTCATATCTGCACAAGAACTACGAAGACTCCTCTGTATATGAAAGAACTACAAGGGACCACTTCATCATTGATAGGTAGAGATCACACATGAGCTTTTCCCACCCTATTGCTTTTCCTTACAAAGTCAATGAACACCTAACATTCTGACGCATCTAAAAGAAGTATCTGCTTTAGGCTTTCAAAATCCATGGAAATCCTACCAAAGTTTTCAATACTATCTTGCAGTGAAGGTTAAAATAAACTTGCTAGTGATTTGTTAGGATGTATATGGGCCATTTTATGCATAAAAGCATTATGCTAAATGTCCCTCAGTCTTAAGGAATACTTCCTGTACTAAGTGAGGTACCGCATACATTTCTCTAATGTCCAATCCTGCTCAGAATTATGATGCCTGCTCATTGTCCTTTATTAAATGATTCCATTAACTTTTCTGTTACATTTTTCCCCAGCTTACAGCTCTATAAAATTGAGTTACAAGCGATGCAAATTTTTGCCATTTACATTCATAGCAATCCTGCTTCAAATAAATGCATTCTCTCTCCATGTATTTGATATCTTTACATGCAAACCTCTGCTTGTTTTTTCAAGATGCGCTGACTTTTCTTATTTCTCCAGATCCACATGGAATAGGACACTGCACCCTACTGAGATGATCTGGGGCAGTATGCAGGGTTGGAGGTAGATGTGACCACTATTTAGCACTGACAATGATTCTTTGTGTCATTGACTCTGCTGGATCAAGACTCTCCGAAGTTGTTTCCATTTTCTACGTGTGGGTTATGTCTACAAAAACACTGAATTATAATTATTTGAGGATATACTTTGAAAGATCTTGTATGCTTATCCTCAACATCTTCAAACAGATTCAAATTCCTAATATTCAGTAGTGCTTTGTCAGGTACCTAGAATATACACAAGGATTTAAGACAGTCCTTGCTCTTACTGCTTTCTGTTGTATGGTCTAGGCAGCTCCTATCCCAGCCTATTGTTCTGTGTAAATCACATTTTGTAGAACAGAATAGAACAGAACAGAACAAAACAGCTGGAAGGTGCCTTCAAAGGTAATCTAGTCCAGCTGCCTGACCTCTTCAGGGGGAACCAGAAATTAAAGCATATTACTGAGGGCATTATCCAAATGTTCCCTGAACACAAGCAGCCACAGGGTATCAACCACCTCAACCCAAGCTTGTTCCACTGTTTGACCACTCTCACAGGAGATAAATTTTTCCTAATGACCAGTCCAAGACTTCCTTGGTGCAGCTTTGTGGCATTCCTATGCATCTTGCCATTGGTGGCCAGGGAGCAGAGCACAGCACCTCGCAGTGGTGCTTCCCCTCCTCAGGGAGCTGCAGAGAAAAATGAGGTCACTTCTTAATGACCTCATTGGAGTTAAAGGAAGAATAATTCTGGGCATGATAATAAAAATGTTAAAATACATTCTTGTGGTCAACTTTCTCAGGGTTCAGGTGTTTACTCTGGTTGGTCAATAATTAGAATAGATGCATTTCTTATTTTATTCCTCATCTAAGTCTAACTTCCACACCAGCAGTTTTAGCTGGATTTATTAGATATCTGAATTTATCATACCCAAGCTCAACATGGCCTCTGGGACTCACAGCCATTAGCTCTGTACTATTTTGCCTGTATCCTTTATTTTTGCATGTGCACATGTCTTTCCAAACAACTGCTCTTTTCATAAAACATATAATATTTTCTATACATAGCTTATGTTCTGATGCTGAAATTCGAGACTTATCCATACTTGCTAGGGCCTTATTATGAAAATACACGTTCATGTCTGAGACCAATAGTCATTAATCCCTTTTGCTTATCAGAAGTACAGAAGTAGAAGTATCTTAAAATCCTTGGATTAGACATGCAGTAGAAATGAAAATGCCATTGATGTTGAACACCTTTTCACGTGTGTTCAAACAAATACTTTCTTGTTTGGCTTACTTTTGCAGCAGCGTCATCTTTATGTTCATAGTTTCTAAATTCTAAAAACTACCACACCGGGCTATGTAAGAATACTTCTGAATGATTGGACTGACATTGTACTGGCACTGGCTAATTTGAGAAAAAAATATAGAGCAGGAAAAAGAAACAAAGAAATCAAATGAAAGCCTGAAGGCAAGATTAGTTCTCCTGATAAAACTTAATTGATTTTAACAGTGAAGAGGCTTCTCCTAAGTTTGAAGTTGATTAAAGGGAATCATAAAAGGATGGACACAGAGAACATTGGGAAATGACTTATACATTTATAAAGTATTTAAGTTTTCTTAAAACTAGCTTTTTTTCTCTGTCGTATGCTTTCCTATCTGCTCAGGAAGTGAACTTGCTCTTTATTCTGTGAAGACAATTCTTGCTAATTCTTCTTTGTCACAATATGAGGTGTCCTACTCTCCAGAATTTTAAATATCTAATTTTGATACCACTTTTGAAAGAAGGCTTAAATGTAAAAGCTGTGGAATTAGTGTGGCTCTGAATATGAAAGATCTACTTGCTTCTGACAAAGCCACTTAAGATGAAAGTGAATTTATGGAAGTGAAAATCTGGCGGCATACTTACACTGCATTGCAAATATAGATCTTGCAAAAGGGATTGCAAAAGGCCCAGTTTCAGAACTACAGAGCCATGCCCAGGAAAAGCTTTTTGTCTAAAATGTCTGAGACAGTGCAGGAGACAGAGTCATGCATTTGCCAAGTCTTGAAAGTATTTTTGAAATTACAAGTCTTACTTATTTTAAGTTAGTATTAAAGGTTACCTTTAACAATACAGGCAATAAACACAACATATTATTTCCTGACAGTGAATGTACAGTCTATTTCTGCATAATTTTGCCATTACATTACTTCTGAAGAAATATCTTTAGATGTCTGACAGAAAAACACAAGAAAAATTGGCATATTTATTCCAATGATTAGGAGATCTAGAAGAATAATTGAATTTTGCAAAAAGAAAGCACTGGTGCCTATATAAGGGATCCCTGTGGCCTCATAATTTTTAATTTTCCTTTTTCAGGTTAAGTGATAAGTTATCTGGTCAGCTGTGTCTTTCTTTTGTCTTTAGATCTTTTATTTTCTTGGTATAATCTATCTTCCTGTTTCTTTACCTGGGATTGGACACATTCAATACTGTGGAACTGTTACCAGGTATCTGAGAAATAGATGCCATAATGGATCACTGCCTAGATGTAGATACTACAACAAAAGCAGGATCTCATATCAGATAGATATCATCTTGAAATAGCTCAGAACATCAATCACCAAACAGCATTTAAAGAAGAAAAATTCAGTCTTCCAAAGGCAGAGGATAAACAGAATTGAAAACAGACTTCTGGATCCTTCTCTTAAATTAAATCAAGAAAAGGAGGAAAAGAGAAATTTACGTAATTCTGGACTCAAGAACACACGTTTTGACTATATATCTATTAGTTATGACTTGTCACTTGCAAATATCTGAAACAACTATAGATGCAGGCTTTTTTTCTGAGCTCCTTTCCCTTGAAGTGTACTTCAGTATGATCATTTGTGCTTAAGTGCTCATGGCTTAGCAGTTTCACTTTTTCCAGACTTGTTTCTTTCCCTAGGATTCAGTTCCATTCTGAAGTTCAGATTTCTGGCAGTGTAAGTGTAATTAATATTCCCCTTGGTCAACGCATTCTAAACTTTTTACAAGCCTGTTTTATCTACATGAATATGAATGTGCTTTTCCTCTTAGAGGCAGTAACTAATCCTAGCAAACAGTTTTTTAATGCTGTCATATCCTTCATCCCAGTTACCCAGCTGCTGCATATTTTCTTTTCTTTCCTTTACTTTTTTGTTTGTTTGTTTATTTCCTAAAATAAGGTTTTATTTTGTTATAACCCAAGTAACCACATTTTTCAGACCAGAGTTGGTTTTCACTAAGGATCTCTAAACTCTTCTGGATTCAGCAACAGCTCCCTTCCTGCCATTGCACTGTTTATGGAAAAGATTTTCCCAGGCACAACCACTTCACTGATTCTGCTATGCTTAGATAAGGATTTCCTCCTACTTTGTATCAAGATCCCTCAAACATCAGAGACATACCCAATATCTGCTGCAACTGCCCTTATTTGAAAAAGTTTTATGTTCAATGAGATATCTCATTATAGACCAAGCATTAAGGTGATTTGGAGAAAGGGACTGAGGAAAAGAAGGGGAAAAGGGAAAGGAAAGCAAGTAGGCATCTTTTTCTCAGCCAATTTTGTTAAAATCACTTTTGGCTGTTCCTCTAAGCAAAGCACAAATATAAGCTCCTCTGGGTTTTATTCATGAGTAAATAATCTGGACTGCTTCTGTAACAGAGACATTCAACCAGTCACTATGGAAAATGTTTTAATGGGTAAATAAGTCACAGCCTCTACCTCCTTCACAATCACAGAATCACAGAACCATAGAATGACTTCAGTTGGAGGGGACCTTCAAGATCATTCAGGTCCAACACTCCTGCCATGAGCAAGGTTGCTAACCACTAGATAAGGCTGCCCAAGATCATATCCAGCCTGTCCTTGAAAGCCTCCAGAGATGGGACATGCACAGCTTCTCAGAGCAACCTGTTTCAGCACCTCATCACTCTCTGAGTAAAAGATTTCTTCCTAACGTGTAATATAAATCTATTCCCTTTCAGTTTAAAGCCATTCTCCCTTGTCGCATCACTATTAGGCTGCTTAAAAAGTTGGTCCTCCTCCTATTTCTAAGCTCCCTTCAATAACTGGAAGGTCACAATGAGGTCTCCCTGGAGCCCTCCTTTCATAGAATAGAACTGCTCAGGTTGTAAAAGACCTTAAAGATCATCAAGTCCAACCGCAACCTAACCATACTACCCTAACTCTCACAACCCTCCACTAAATCATGTCCCTGAGCACCATATCCAAACGGTTTTTAAACACATCCAGGGATGGTGACTCAACCACCACCCTGGAGAGCCTATTCCACTGCTTAACCACCTGTTCTGTAAGGAACTTTTTTCCTGATATCCAACCTAAACTTACCCTGGCACAACTTGGGGCCAAACTGAACAAGCCTGGCTCCCTTAACCTTTCATCATAGGAGACGTGCTTCAACCTTTTGATCATCTTCATGGCCCTCCTCTGAACCTGCTCTAACAACAAGTGCACACTGCTGGCTCATGTCCAACTTTTTGTCCATCAGGATCCCCAGATTCTTCTCTGTAGGGCTGTTCTCATTGAGTTCTTCTCCAGTTTGCAGACATGGGATCTGAATGTATCTCTCAGTCTATAGACATGGAATGCATGTGGGATTGCCTCGACCCAAGTTCAACATCTTGCACTTGGCCTTGTTAAACCTCATTAGATTCTCATGTGTCCTGATGCCTCTGGATAGCGTCCCTCCCTTCTTGTGTCAACTGCACCTCTCAGCTTGGTGTCATCAGCAAACTTGATGAGGGTGCACTCAATCCCACTGTCTATGTCATTGATAAAGGTGTTGAACAGCACCAGTCTCAAGACAGACCCCTGGGAGAAACAACTCATGACCGACCTCCATCTAGTCATAGAGCCATTGACAACAACCCTCTGGCTACAACCTTCCAACCAATTCTTTATCTATCCAATCAATATCTTTACCTATTAGTCCAGTCTTCAAATGTATATCTTTCCAATTTAGAGATAAGGAAGTGGTGTGGAAACATGTCATAGGCCTTGCACAAGTCCAGGTAGACAACATCAGTTGCCCTTCCTTTGTCAAGTGATAATACAGCCACAGGTGGTGTTTTGAAAAAGTGATTTATTTTTTTTATTCTTTTTTACCAACAGTAGCCAACTGAAAGTGAAAAATGGTACACAGCAAAAAGTTACTGTTCACACCTGTCCTCCTAATTTTTGTCATATTTTGCTTCAAATTCAAACAGGCCTGAGTTAAAATACATCATATATCAGCAGTATCATTAGTACTCTGCAGATATTGCATAAACATATGTTAGAGTCTTTCATGTTAGAAATCTTGTTACTGTACCAGAAAAAAGAAAAAAGCTAACAAAATCAAAACTCTATTAACAATATGTCAAGAACACAACATCTGGTAAGAATGACTGCTTTGTAAGTTATATGTTAGCTATGATAAGCAAGCAAGCAGAAAGCTGTTCCTCTATTTGTTTTTGACAACAGTGATTTAGAAGAAAACCAAATAGACATAAAATCCTACTGAAAGTAGTATAACTTGAGTTGTATTTCACTCAGGGAATCATCACTCCAACTCACCCTTAGAACACTGAGTACTAGTTTTTGCAAGTAATTTCATAACAAATTCCTTTCTCATCTTCTGTCTGTTGCTATTGTTTGCCATCATAACTGGAGAACAGTATTGACTCACCATTCAGCCAAAGAGAAAGCAAGAGTGCAGAGGTTAGCTACTTGGGAGAACAAAGAACACATGCTGGCTCCAGAGAACAACTCTCTGTGAAGTTGTTTTAACTTCACAGTTAGCAAACTAACTTCATAGCTAGTTTATTGAATCCTTTTCTCTTCCTAGTCCATTGCACATGAAAAGTTTTGACACTCCACCAAGCAGAGGCAAGAGCTAATTGTGCAGCTGACGGCTGACTGTGATATTCCATTCCAGGCTTTATCTGGTGTAAAACCCTTCAGTACCCCATGGATGGGTACTGAGTAGAAGAGCTTCATCTGAGAAATAGCCAAGTTTCTTATGTTTACCTAGAGTGGAGCAATTTAGAACACACTGCATTTATTTGTCCTTAGCTAGCCAACACTGAATCTATGCATGTTGGTAAAAAATATCTCCTAAGGTAAGAATTAAGTCTGGAAAAGAGGCTGAGGGCAGACCTCTTTGCTCTCTACAATTGTCTGAAATAGCGTTGCAGTAAGATGAGTATTGGTCTCCTTTCAAAGGCAACAAGTGACAGGACTGGAAGAAACGAGCTCAAGTTGCACCAAGAGAGGTTTTGATTGGGTATTGGAAAGAATTTCTTCACGGAGAGAATGCTTAGTCACTGGAATGGTTGCCCAGGGAAGTGCTGGAGTTGCCACCTCTAGAGGTATTTAAGATACGTGCAGCCTAGGCACTAAGGGACATGGTTAAATGGTAGACTTGGTAATGTTAATTTGATGGTTGGATTTGATGATATTGAAGTGTCATTTCAAAGTTAAATGATTTCATGATCCTATTATTCTATGAAAAAAAATAAATAGCTCAAACTGCAATTTCTTTCATAGCAAAACAATTGAAAAAATGACTTTTTGAGTAAACTTCTTAGTTAACCTAAAATTTTTATGAAAACTAATTCAGTTTTTGGAGGAGCATTTCACATAATAATACAAATCGCTACCAAATAGATAGAAAACAGCTTGATGTAAGCACTGATGCAAGAATGACTCTAATCTTAGTTACCTTTGTGCTGATAGTTATGTTTCCCCTCATTTTCTGAGCATTTCTTCCCACAATATTGAAATCAATCCTCATTTTTCCAATCAAATTCACATTGGTAAGAGTTTTTCAGAAATCAGGATACTTGCAAAAAATCACCCAAGAACAAACTGAAGCACTATTTCCAGAACAGCAGATAATGTCCCTGGACTTCCACATTGTAAAATGGAAAAAAAAGAATCGTTATGCTTCTCATAAAAACCACCCCTAGAGCAGAGGATTGTCTTCGATTATGCATATCTTTGCAACTCCCATATAGAGATATACATTTTTAAATAAATTATAGAAGAATCCTGAATGCAGTGCAAAAAAATTAAAACGAAACTAAACAAAATTGATCCAGCCGTAGTTGGGGTGTGATACATGTTGATTATTTTGAATTGCCAGATTTCCATTTTGAATCTTTCGGAGCACATAATTCAATTTCAGGATCCCACTGGGAACTATTCTTTAGCTTGGACTCAGAGGGCAAAGTTGGCATAAAGTTTGCCCTTAACTTCAACTCCCATGGTGTTTTAAGGAAAGGTAGGATTGGCCAAATAAATCTTGTCAAATATTCTCTGAAGCTTAACTAGTAGTTTGTTGTTGTCTTTGCAGTTCTCCTGTGTCCCTTCCAACAAGACATAATTTTTACGCTGTGAAGAAAGAGTTTGTGGGTTTCTATTTTAGGACACACTGATTAAAGACAATTTTGCTGAATTGACTCCATGGTCCATGGAAGACAAACAAAGGAAAGAAAAAAAATATTTTCAGTAGAGTTGAATGCAGACATTATACTATTTTGTCTAACACTATTGTTGTACAGACCTGTGTTTGAATTTTGTATTGGAGATTATTCCTGTAGTGAGGTTTGCCCTGTAGGAGTGCACAGTGAGAGTGCTCTTAGACCTTATATGGATATCTCATCTTTACTAAGCCTGTTACACATGGTAAAGTAAGTATCATAGAATCATAGAATCATAGACAGGCTTAGGTTGGAAGGGATCTTGGAGATCATCTAGTTCCAACCCTCCTGCTGTGGACAGGGTTGCCATGCACTAGATTAGGCTGCCCAGGGTTCCCATCCAAGCTAGCCTCTTTGTACGCCTCCAGGAATGGAACACCCACAGCTTCTCTGGGCAGCCTGTTTCAGTGCCTCACTACCCTCTTTTAGTTTAAAAAACGTTCCCCCTTGACCTATCGCTATCAGATCATGTAAAAAGTTGGCCTCCACCTTGTTCATAAGCTCCATTTAAATACTGTAAAGCTGCAATGGATGTCACCTTGGAGCCTTCTCTTCTCTAGACTGTGCAAGCCAAGCTTCCTCAGCAGGTCTTCATATGAGGGGTGCTCCAGCCCTCTGATGATAGACTGTGTGGCCCTCCTTGGGACCCACTCCAACAGCTTCACATCTTTCTTGTGCTGGAGGTTCCAACCCTGGATGCAGTACTACAGATGAGGCCTCAAGAGGACAGAGTAGAGAGGGACAATCACTTCCCTCATGTTGCTGGCCACCCCTCTTTTGATGCAGCCCGGGATACTGTTGGCCTTCCAGGTGCAAGAGCACACTGTTGACTCATATCCAGCTTTTTGTCCACCAGAACCACAAGACCTTCTCTGCAGGGCTACTCTCAATCAGTTCTTCTCCCAATTTGTAGGTATATTTGGGATTGCCTCGACCCAAGTTCAACACCTTGCACTGGGCCTCATTGAATGTCATTAGGTGTGTCCGCTTTTTAAGTCTGTCCAGGTCCCTCTGGATGGCATCCCTTCCTTTTACTGTATCAACTGTACCGCTTGGTGTCATCTGAAACTTGCTGAGGATGTACTAGATCCTATTCTCTCTGTCATTGATAAAGATGTTGAAGAGCACTGTTCCCAAGACAGACACCTGACGGACACCACTTGTGATCAGCCTCCATCTGAGCATTTAGATGTTGATCACAACCCTCTAGCTGCAACCATACAACCAATTCTTTATCCATAGAATAGTCTAACCTTCAAATCCACCTCTCTATTTGAGGTACTCTAGGTACTCTAAGTATCCTGAAGTATATCTTGTTTCAATAATTGCAAACTATAAAATCCAGAGGGTTAAATTAATTGGAACTGATACTAAGCTTTTTAAGTATGTACAAATGTACTCATTTAAAACATGTTTAAGGTGATAATTTTCATTGGGCATACTTCCACTCAAAAACAAAACCTGCATCTGGTTGGATCTTAATGTAAATCATTTATTGTTGGTATGAGTGCTCCATTGAGCAACTTCTAAAGATAGCTTCATTTAGAAATTACAATGTCTTGAGATTTGAAAAGTAGTTTACATATTGATGTCTGCACTTCAGAGTCCATGTTGATTCCATTTTTAAAGTAACAGTAATGAACACAAGCTAAAAAAAGTCCTGATGATCTTTGATGAAATATTTGAAGTCCTACCATCATGACTGTTTATTAAAACATGGCAATCCAGCAAACTTATGACAGGTGATCAGGATGCATTATGATTCCCTGAACCTACGCTGCTTTATTTCAAAACTTGGCAAGGCTGTTGGACTGAGTTGCCCTCACAAGCATAGGCCAGCTCCCACATGTACTCTGTTGTCCTTCTATCACTGTTCTTCACAGAGATACAAAGCAAAATCTGCAAAGAGATTACATAATGGAAAATAACTTTTTTAAAAAAACTAATAGCAATTGCAAAGAACAGAATGGCAAAATGAAAGGGAGAACCCCTCAAGACTGAAGAGGAAAGAATCGCAAAGAAAACAAAGATATGCCTATTCAGACTATTTTAACACTTCCATGCAAATGCACTCTTCTAATAATTTTTAAATGGATCTTTCTGTTTTATTTTGCACTGAGAATTTATTCCTTCAACCCTAACACATTTGTAAAATGAAAAGCTGTCCAGTACTGCATTAATGGGTATCTTTCATGCCAGTTCACTAGGATGGATGGATACTATACTCCCTGAAATGAATGGTCATTAGACCTTTCCTCAGAAATCTTCATTTATCACAAGAGTTATTTAATTAATTTATTTTTTACCAAGTCAGCTGCTATATATCTGCTGATGGAAAGAGAATCCATGTTCTTGAAAAGAAAACATGTGGGGCAACGATTTTTTCAAGATTTTGATCACAAGCCCAAGATCACTCAAGCAAGATTAAAACAAGTAGAAAAAAAATCTTTTCAAAGAGTATGCTGTTCATGTGGAGATGTTCTGCAGACTACTCAGAGCTGTATTTTTCTCATAATGCACAAGGAATACTCACTTTTAGAAGGTTTGCGTATTGCTTTGTCTATCATATAACCTCTGAGAGTAAAAGAGCAAACAAATTAGAGATCTGTCAGCCAGAGTACTCACCAGGTAGAGCCCTAGGCATGGCTATGTTTAAGACTCATTAAGAAACATAGAGATGTCAGTACAGTTTACACAGTGGCCTAGAGCTCACTCAGAGCTTCTCAGAGGCAGAACCAAATGTGAAGGTGAGGGCTAAATAATTTTTGCCTGCAGTAACAACAAAAAGATGTTCTGCAGCGCTGATTCAACTGGTCCCTGGATACTATTCCTGAGAAGGGTCAGAAAGGTTCCAATAGAAGCTATTGGCAGCCTGAGGAGGCCCAGAGAGGTGTTATGGGAGTGGGGAAGCTCCAAGGTGTTTTGAGACGGGAAGTAGGGGATTAGGTGTCTTCATAACTTTTCAGCTACCTCCTGCTGTCAGGAGCCAACCTAATTTATATGGGAATTCAAGGGCCACCTCTGGAGTATTTCAGCCTGTCTGGTGGTTACAGGATGAGGAAGGGTTGGTCCACCAGCAATCAGTGATGGGGCAGAGGTAGTTGTGCTGTGCTGGACTGAGGAAGAGATTCATATTCACAGTCCCTGGTCTTCGTGTGGGACTTCAACCACCCCAATATATGTCGGAGAGGCAACAAAGCAAGGCATGAACAATCCAGGAGGTTCCTAGAGTGTGTTGCAGAATCACAGAACCACAGAATCACAGAGATTGGAAGGAACCTCAAGAGATCATCAAGTCCAACCTGCTGCTAAAGCAGGTACCATACAATATGATAACTTCCTTCTCCAGGTGATAGAGAAGCTGAGGAAAGGTGCTGTGCTGGACCTCTTTCTCATCAACAAGGAGGTGCTGGTGGGAATGTCAAGCTCAAGGGCGGTCTTGGTGCAGTGACCATGAAATTGTGGAGTTCAACATCCTTAGGACAAAAAGAGAATGCACAGCTTTCTCACAACCCTGGATTTCAGGAGAGCAGACTTTGCCCTCTAAAGTGATCTGCTTAGCAGAGTTCTGTGGGATAAAACCCTGGAGGGAAGAGGAGCCCAAGAAAGCTGGTTGGTATTGAAGGATCTTCTCCTCCAAGATCAAGAGCATTGCATCTCAGCAAAGTTAGGCATAATTGCCAGGAGGCCTACACAGTTGAACAAGGAGCTTGCTGCTTGGGGGGGGTGCTGAGCAGGGGAAGTCTAACTAGAATGCTGGCCAAGTCCCAGCTGAAAGGGAAAGTATTATCCCCTACTTAAATTTCAGTAATGTGAATTCAAGAATAAACAACAAGAAAAAATGTAATAATTCACATCTTTATGAAACGTCGCTTTCCTGAGCTTACTGGTCCTTTAAGCGGGCAGCCTTAAAATAAAAAGATCTTGCTAACACTAGTTTATCTATACTTATTGCCATCCAGGTAGATAAATAGCTGAAACTGCTTGCTAGCACATTTTGTTCTGCCTGAGGTGCTTTAAAAGCATTTCACTGACCATCTACAGAACATGCTCTTCTGCAAAACAAAAGAGAGAAAAAAAAATACTTCAGGAGGGAAAAACTGTTTTTCTAGGCCAAAAACGAAAGGAGAATAAACTGTTGTGGAAATTTCTATGTGTATAAATGGAGTTGCCTTCAATATGTCAAAACTCTGAAAAAGCAAAATTCACAGATTACCTGAATTTGAAGGAGTATTTGGGAGCCCAATATCATGCCAAATTAATTCAAAATGGTCAGATGGATGCTCTAACACACTAAATGCTAGTAGCTATCCAGAGGAAGACTATCCTCAGTAAATTATTTAATTAATTTCCAACTTGGAAGACCTTACATAAAGCGAATCTATGTTACTTCACCAAAGCAACAGTGCAGAATGAAAGATGTCAGGATGTCACAGCACTGTAATAGTGATTTCAGTCACAAACTGATGATCTGAAACAACAGGATTTGCTTGAAATTGTAATTCATACACCAGAGCGCAGCAGCAGAATACGGACAGCAAGCATCAGAATAACTTATTTTCAAATTCATTTTTTCTACATGAGCTTTATCATTGTAATTAATATCGGGGTAGACCCAGCTGTGGGGAACACACACTTATTATGGAGTGTATGCAAACACAGTGACCATGCTAGCACCCTCACAGTATAGGCAAGCTAGAAATAGAAGTGAAATCACATCTTGCATCTATCTGATTAACAAACCTGTTAAGCAATTTGCTTTGGGCTTCATGGGAAGTCTGTGGGGAAAGCAGGATCTCTTCTCCCAGATGAACTATTCAGTATACTACCCAAAATGCTCTTCCTTACAGTGAATTGTCCACTATTTGCTTTCATGTATAATTCTACCAAAATAAACATACTTTAAAAAAACTTAGAAAATGCTTGTTTAGGAAAAGGTGTGTCTGTGAAAATGAAAGAGAAAAGAAGGTCTGAAACAGGAAAAATTAAGACTTTTCTCAATGACAAAGTTGTTCACCTCATAGACCACAGTGAGTTTACTTATGAGACTTTCAGAAGATAATAAATGTGACCACAAAGAAAGAAAGAAAGAATGTTTGATTAATCACTCAGAATGGATGAAAACTGTGAAGCTGATTGATGACATTTACATTCAGCTAGAGCAATAGTCCTGCACTAACCCGTTCAGACCTGTAAAATCCAGGTATGTTTTCACAAACTAAGATGTGTGGAAAGGTTCCCTAGGTCTTGTCTATAGGGAATGGCAAGAGAGGGGAGTTATGCTACAAGTTATGAGAAAACAGTGTTTGCAAGATGTAATGGACAATTATTATGCCCCAGCATGCAAGAACACGATTGCTCACATTTAAAGAGTGGCAATAAAAAAGACTGCAGACTTGAGACAGAAGGGCAGGGACAGGAAAGGAAGAGGAAAGAAGACAATAAATTGCAAACCAACAACATTCAGTATGCAAAATGTATATATATACAAGAAAAGTACTGACTTCCAAGCCTGGGATCTTAAGCTCTTCTGATATGTTCTCACAAAATAGTTTGTATTCTGAAAATGAAACCAAACATGTTTGTGGAAACAAGATTTTTCCCATGATTTTTATCATTCAAGGGCTTTTAGGTTAGAATTCTTATTGCAGAGAAAGAGGGACAACTTCAGAGTGAAATAGTTAGTAGCCTAGTGATATTTTCACTTTATCTGCTTACAGGTAGATAGTGTTGCATTCTAGGTAATACCCTCAATACTGAACTGCCTTACAACGAGCATGTTCTCTCTTACTTTTTTCCCTTTTCAAACACAAAAAATGCTTCAGAAAGTCTTTTCACTTTGACTGTGGAAAAGACTATCCATAAAATATTTATGAGTATTAACAAATGTGCTCTCACATCCAGCATTTAGGTCATTTGCCTATCATGTTAACTATGTGTCACTATGCGTTAAGAACTGGTGGCACTTTTGGGAGGAGGGAGGGGAGTTAGTTCATTTCAAGTTGTTGCGCTATGTAAGTGCCTACAAGGACAGACTGAGTGATTTGCAAGTAATAATTTATTCTCTCCTTTGGCTTATGGAGTAGTGACAAGCAGACTGTGGAGTTCTTTTTCCACTGTGCATCCATATCATGCCCTCAAGTATCATCAAAACTCCTTTGAGTCAATGAAGGAATCGCAGCTGGCTTTAGAAGAGGGACATGTTCCATTGTTCATAATAAGTGTCAGTAGGGAAAACTGTATTGTTAAATAGAAGGAAAAATCAATGATACTCCTTTAAGAAAGAAGTTGTAACACACAGTCTAAGATGGAAATAGCAGCTCTGAACTCCACCCACAAGGCTTTTTGCAGGGAGGAAAAAGAAACACATACTCTACTTTCTCCCCAAAATATGATGAAATCATAAAAGGAAACTCCTTAGTAGCCTTTCTGAACAGAATAGAACATAAGCATTTTGTGAGAAATGGAATGGATTATACAAAAAGTACCTCAACTCACGTATTCTGTTTTGTTTCCAGTTCTGTCCCTCATTGGGGAGCTGTGCGGTGCTGAGCTGTCTGCTGGGTTAATTCACAATGAACATGCCTGTTAGACAATCACAAACACTTGATCCTCAGATTTTAATGGAAACTACGCACAAAATGGCCAGCAAAGTAAAATCCATTACTGTCAAAATAAATATTAGAAAATGACTAAAAATATTCAGCTTTCCTAGTTTAATTGTATTTTGTGCATCACCTCAAAAATGAAAGAAATACAGCTGGGAAATCTAAACCTTATTTCAAGCTACACACACCAGTTTGCTGAATCTCTCCTTGATAAATAGTGGTATTCTTGTGGAGTGACATTTTTATCCTTTAGATAATTTAACAGTAGTAAGCAACATTCCCAACCAAGGGAACAAAATCATTTGAAGTTTTAAAAATGCTAAACTGACCCCTAATGAAGGCCACACAGCACTCTCCATCCACAGTTCAGGAGCAGGTATAAGTTAGGGCCCATATCCAGTTTAAACAATGAAGGTGGCCATCCAGTTCTGCAGTTTTTAATTATATGGATGCAGGCACTGCTGTGCCATTTTGATGTATTGGCATAGAACTGGCCTTAGAAACCTCAGCTACGTTGCTTTTTTTTTTTTTTTTCATGACCTGATTTAATCAAATCCACAGATTTAGTACATGTTGTTTTTTTTGTTTGTTTGTTTGTTTTAATTATTCTATTACTTTTCTTTGAATGTGAACAAGAGAAACTATACAGTAATATAGGGGCAGGGGCATCCCCCAGGTTGTGGTAGAATTTTTAAAGCCGCAACTTGAATTCGAATCCATGGCTTGCTGAGCTACTACATTGACCAGACGTGGTCTTCTGAAGACGGCTTGGTTAGCACTGTTTTTACAGAGATTCAAAGTTTCTGAGAAACCTTTCCCAATAGAAGTTTAGCTGGAAGAGAGTGTTTACAGTGAACTATATTTTACAGCCACTAAAGAAATGGAAGATCTTGAAAATGTAGATATTACTTGAATGTTTTCTTATACATGATTGTTCTCCTTTAAATATACTGCAGTATAACTATTATGCACCTCTTCCCAAGTGCAGAAATCCCCATAAAGCTGTGTCACACAGCACAGGATCTATTCCTGTGCCAGCCATGGTGAAGGTTACATTATTGTACACATTCCTGCCCTTTACAGTAAAAGTAAAGGCTGCAGGAACTGAACTTCAATACAATTACTGAATGAATTACTAAACTGTTTTGTCACAAAAACCACACAGAAGCAGCATAGAAAACAGCTGCCAGATATTTCTATGGTCCAGCATGGATTAACCCCCCCCGCACACCCCCCAAGTTAAGGAGTCAATCTTATGTTTTCCCACCACCCATCCAATTCTTTCATATTTCCTTCTGACAACTCACCAGTCTCCTGCTATCTCAAAGGATTTTCCAGCTAGACTAGCTACAGAGTGGTGTTCGTGTTTCTTTTCATTCACATACTCTTTTTCTGTGTTTTTGGGTCCCAGCAACAAGTCAAGCTCTCAAAATATGGAACACAATATTATTTGCTATTCATACACTCCATCTCTGAGCAGCCCAGGGAACAAATGCTGACTTGCCTGACCTGGAGAGTGAAAAATGAAGATGGATCAATTAGGATAGCTAGACAACTGGTGATGCTTATCAATAAAGTACTGGTAAATCTCTACTACATGTATGGGGAAAGGCATTTCAAAGGTTAAGAACAAAGCCAGTTTGAATAGATGCATAGGCTGGGGATTGTAAAAATACATACTCATTTGTTAAGATTTTTCTTATTATGCAGTCAGCTGTCTTGTTTTCTTCCTTGGAATTCTCTTACAATTTGTGTGCAATAAAGAATTCTTGGGTTTGTTATTCTCAGTGGGTAGAGTCTGAAATTTGCTCTATTTTGGAGGATTGAGATGGTAAGTAAAAGACTGCTGTTAAAACAAATATCCGGAGACCAAAAAATAAATTTTTAATCATGTTTTTGGATTCCTCTTGTCTGTTTTTCTAGATTTTAAATTATTTATTCACATCCATTTCTACTATATATAAATCTGTATCTTCTCTGCCCTGCTCTGAACTATAGATTTGTCACAATGTTTATTTTTGACCCTTAGCATGCTGATATACAGAATGATGTAGACATTGCCTGTTTTGATATTATGTATTAAAACCAGCAAAATGTGCTCATTTCTTTAGGATTAAAAAGAAAATCAGTCTGCTTCAGTTAATTAACAGATTCTTATTTTAAGTAAATCTCAAAAGACTGTAGTGAACATATTATTTTAACCATTAAAATCTGGGAGGAAAAAAAAGCAAAATCTATATAGATCTCTTCTTGAGTACCTTCAAATAACAATCAAATAAGAAGAATCTTTTATATTTCTGTTACATGTTTACTTCTTAAAAAACAGGGACCTACTAGCTCTTAAAAGATATTTAGACACTTGTTTTCATGTATTTTGTCCATTGTTTCTTGTTAAGAAGCAAGACAGGAACTGTTTTTCTTGTTCTATATTTCAGACAGTGCCAACCTCTGGATGTATCACGGTTATGAAGTTATGAATTATCTGGGGGATTTAGTTACATTTCCCTTTCTTCTTCTTGTGAACTTCCAAAATTCCTATAGGGATCAGAGTGATGTTGACCTTCACCTCTATGAAGCATATTTTACTTCACTAATTCAAAAAAGAATAGGTTTGCTGAATGAAGTCTACTGTCGTTCATATCCGGCATCCTTCTATGTGAACTTCCTGGAAATAGGTCTGGCAATGAGGAAAGACTGTGCTCCAGTGAAGTCAGAAATTTTCTTACAAGATACTGAGTTATTTTCAAAAATGTACATTTTCAAGTGCTTTCACCCACTCTAGAGATTTCTAGACAGAATGAACAGTTTGAGAAACTCTTTCATGTTTTCTCTGATCTCCCAGTAATGGAGGAAGATATCATCAGAGATAGATGGTTTGCATCTAATTTCTCTCTTTTCTCATTTCTTATCGTGGAGGAGATAATTGCATTCACTGACATTCATTCACATTTGCTGAACATTTGCTGAGACCAAACAGGGGATGTGAACACAGTGATGCAGTGGGTGGTGCATTTCAACAGTGGCAACAATGACAGTGGGTCTCCTCCAGTAGTGCAGATTTTTACAAGTGCAGCATGCAGGCTCTTGTTCATGGCTGGCAAAAATGCATAGTTGATGGTGGCAACTATGTTGAAAAATAGTGTTTGGGAGCTGAGAATTTACTTGATCAGGTAGTGTTATTGTGCTCTTTGTATCTGTTGTAGTTCCCATGGAAATAAATAGGTGGCATTACTTCTGGAGTGACCTACATACATAGGTACATATGCACATATTGTCCATGGTTCTGGACCTGTTTGGCCTGGTTCCATGACTAAAGGGGACAGGGGAACTCATGGACCCACGCACCGAGATGGGCCTAAAAGCAAAACAGCAGCAACAAGCTAAGGGAGAAAACTAATTTACTAAATATGATAGCAGTGCACTACCTGATGTTATGATGTGGAATACTGATAACAGAAATCATAAAACCGTGACACATATAAAAGTAATTTAAAAAAAAAAAAGTCCTGTTCTGTTTTTTATCTCCTTTATTGCTGATGGGATATTTTATGCCATTTTTGATTACACATTCATGCTTGCTAAACAATGGGAGTCATTTCTATCTATACCTCTAGGGTATTCAAGAGATCATTTCCAGATGCAAAGATCACTTAAATGGTATCATAGTCAAAAATAAAGAAGGTTTCATTTCTGTACAATATTTTAGAGATAATATGATTACTTTCTCATCAATGTATTATGAAGCCTAGCATATACTCACAATGATCACGAAGCTGAGAATAGTTCTATTTGGTTCCCAAAATAGTAAATCATAACTCCCCAGTGGCTGAAAAAATATTTTTAAGCTTAAAAAGTTACAGTCAATCTGCTCTCTTTATATCATCCCAAAATAGTAATATATGCATAAAATCAACTAGATCCAACATAACAAATCTTTTTTTACTTCTTTTCAGAGATATGTAATTTTTCCTATCAAATAGAGTTAATTGAAAGCAAGCATACAGCAGTATTTTTAAAAATCATGTGAAATGTGAATATTGATGTCAGTTCTGTTCACATACTGATGGGAGCAAATTATTCCTTTCTAAATCAAGGATCTTTAGGGTTGTTTGTGCCTATTTCCCTTGGAGCCTTCTGTTTTGTTTTGTTTTTGTTGTTTTTCTGGCAAAAAAATAGCAAGATATAACATAAAGCAGAGATAATTTTGAGTATTTTGATATTGTCCTCTCATATAGAATTTGGGAGGTGCTTTTTGATATTTATTTTTTCCAGTCTGTTATCCCATTGATTTGCAAAACACTGAATTTGTGAATTGTACAGTCAGCAGCAGATTTGTCCCAAGAGGACAAAACAGTATAATGAATTATGCGAATGAATGCTGAATAAAACATTTCTTAGAATAGGAGTAAAATTCATGACCTACCTTTAAATGCTTCATAATACAGTGTTCCTGGGTAAAAACTAGCATATTATACAGATGAGGGTTCTCAGGGAAGATGAGAATTACTATTACTAGATGTTTCACCAGTGAGAAAGAAGCTACACTCTTCTAAAGGAGAAAAAATCATACAAGGCATGAGGCCATTGCAGTGGTTTTTCAGTCTTTGTATATCTAACAAATACCACAAGGATGTGAATTCATTAAAAAACAAATAAACACAACAGTAGATACTATGGTAGTCACTTCCAGAGAATGATGTGCCTTAACTTCATTGCATATGATACTTGACAGAATAATGAAAAAAATCATTATACATCTTTAATGTCCATATTTGGAAGAATTGCATATCCTATGCATTCATGCTCATTTTCATAAAGAGGCCATGCATTTGAGTAATTCCTGCCTTAAATAATACATATTCTCTATACTTAGAGCAGAAAAAAAGGAAGGTTTTAAGAAGTGGTGGGCATTTGCCACTGCTGTCAAGCGTGAAAGAGGCACAGACATGGGGATGCTGGGATGTTCAATCAATTTGCACAAGTCTTCTATTGTTGCCAATGAAAACATCCCCCAGCCTCAGTTGTCCAGCGCATAGAAACATGCTTGCCTTCTATGGTTTAGTCAGAACAACAGGGTTGGGTCACTGTCCTTCAAGGCTGCCTGACAGGAACCCACAGCAGTCCCAGACACATGTGCTGCACGTCTTTTTACCCCTTTCTCTGTCAGTTGATCCTTTATTTTTGTCACTATTGTAGCTCCCTGGCTCTGCCTTAGACTTCTCCCAGATAAGCAATTCACACCACAAAAATCGCCTTTGCTAGGATAAAAATCTCTACTGTGCTTCTGAGATCAGCAAGATAGGTAGAACATGTCATATAATCATACTCTATTTATTTGTTGAATACCACTGTGTGTTACAGTTTGCAGAACCACATGGCTCATTCAAAATGAATTAAGAAATTGCTTCGAAAATGCTTACACGTCACTTGTCCTAGATTGTTGGAAAAAATGGTTATGATAGTAAATTGCCTATTATGATCTATTACAGTTTTGTAGGAAGCACTTATAAGCATTCAGAATTCATTCATAAAGCTTTCATAAGGCAGTTGGCAATAATACCATCCATGAATCCAAACTAGAAAAAGAGACAAATACATCAATTTGTATGGTCTTGTATAGAAAAATATTAAACACTACCTGTTACAGAAGATATCCCTGTACTCGTGACACATTGCATTTCTGCATCTAGCTGCAAACAGGGAGAAAACGGAATGCCATTTGCGTTGAATTCTGTTTGAGCACTGTGGACACCTGGTTACACAGAAGTATTGTAAGATTGTTATGGATCTGCACTTAAATACATTTGGTTATTAAGCAGCTGACAACTGACTTCTTAAACAATTTCTGTGGATAATTGATTATTTATGTCAGGAAACAAAGATGCCAGACTTAAACTTGTGGGGAAAAGAAAAAAAAACTAAAAAACAAACAAAAAAACAACAACAACAATAACAAAAAGTCATAAACAAAACTTTCTTTCAGTGATGGAATTGATTTGGCTTTCTATCAACCTCCAATAAACGTAGAAGGAACAGAAAACTTCAAACTAATTGCACCAGCTTCCTCAAAATGTGTAAGACTAGGATGAACTTAAGCAGCTTTTCAGTCGCAGCACTTGAAGTCAACTATTTCAAAGCATAAAAACATGTAAAACACCAGGAACAAAGAAGGAGCAACAAACCTGTAAGTTTTAAACCCTGTAAGCTCTTTCAAGGATGCGCCCATACAACTTCAACTGTTGCCCCAAGTCTCACCCAGTCAGTTGATGTCTCCTAAGTACTGATCCTCATTTCAACAGCTGATTTGAAGTAACCATTGTTCCATGTAAAAATATTTACAGCCTACGTTTTGGAGAACCTACATGATGAATATAGATATATATCACATGATTATGTCTTAAAAGATGAGTACTAGAGGTAGTTTGTTCTCCATTCCTGCTCCACAAAATGGTGACCATCTTCCATCAATTCATAATATACGCTGGAGGAAAGCATCACACAGAGGACAAACACAGCTGGCTACTGCAAGAAGAACAGAGGGACAATGTGGTGATCATTGAAAGACTATCAAACACTATTTGAAACAATCATTAAAAACAGCAAACAAGGCTCAGTGTCATTAGCAAACTGTTTGGTGCAGACCAATTTAATGGACCACATTGGCAGTCTCAATAAATTATGGCATTTCAGAGTTGCTGCACTGGAAGTCAACTTGAGGGCAAGAGGAAGGATGAATCAATTCCTTTTAAAAGGCCATTGCTACTAAAAGTATAGTTCAGTCTGTTCAAATTACACTGGCTTCAGGGACAAAATCTAAATAAGAAGAACTGAAAAATAGGCTTGCTATCTAGTTGTTTTACTAAATACATAAAACACTTGTACGTAGATCTTACTTGATGTTAGGAATAACTTTTTCATTATAACTTTTTTTTTTTTTTTTTTTTTTTTGGCAAAGCTATCTTAGAATGTCTACTATTTCTATGTAAGGCACTGCGTATTCTGTTCTACTTCAGCCTGCATACAGCGACTGGATCAGATCACCATTTTATAACACTCTATGGGATCTGACAGAAACTATTTTTCTCTAATTGTGACAATGATCCTGAGTTTATTATCACAGTTCTTATGGTTTTTAACTAACCGAGATTCATCTCCAAGATAGCATTTACCCAGAGGCAGTATAAAACAGTTCAGAATGAAAGCACAATGGATAACTATGCAACCTCAAACTTCTCTATTTCTCAGTCATTTAATGGTTTCTGTAACATTCACCACAAAGACTGCAGATATTGTTTTATCATACACAGATGCAGGAGGTTTCATCAGTTAAATAGTCACAATAAAACCAACATAGCTATAAATTCTGATTTCTAGTTTTCAGAGATTCATTTGCAGTGCACTTTCTGAGTACACATATGAATGTACATATTAATGAATACACATTAGTGGCTCAAAATAAAACAAGAGGTGTATTGCTGCAGTCAGGAGCATACCTCCTGCTGACTTAAAACAGCCCTCGTCATTTAAATGGACCTCTACATGGTAACAGGAAAAGATAATGAACTTAATCCCATCCCAGTTATGCATGTCCTTCTGTCAAAAATAAAATACCTAGGGAAATAACTGGTATTTTAGTAGAGTTTCATTTTGAAATAAATTTATGGAGGAAAGAAATGTTGGACCGTAACAGAATAGCTTTCACATTTTTAAACTGAAGGATGTGTTCATTTTAGTTTTAAGTGACGTTTCATTTGACTTTTCTGAATTTTGCATTACTGTAGTACACACCAGTAAATTATAAATTCATTTCAATATTCTTTTTTATTACAAAAATAGAAATAAGTAATATTTTGAGCAATTGCCATGAAATAACTTTATTTTCTACAAATATAAGGAAAGCTCATAGTACATTTTCTTGTATTGGAACGTGCGTGCATACTACATACTGCACACATTGAACAGCTGTTTTTTCTACAATTTACTATTAGATAAGATGACCAAGGCAGACACATTAATCAGAATTAGCACCTTAGTTTGCTATCATTCTTCACATAAAACTTGAATGAAGTTTTATTCATCTCTTTTATCATGTTGTTTTATTTCTCGAAAACAAGAGAAGGAAGATGGATAGGCACCGTCTTCTTCCCATGACAAGTGATAGGTTATTCATCATCTGACTAAGCCTATTAATTTTGTCAAAATATATTTTGATGACTTTCAGGTGAAAGTTACACAAGAATTAATTACTATGCAAAATTAAACTTTTTTTTTTTTTTTTTTTTTTTTGTATAAGATACAGCTTGATTCAACATATTGTATCAAGACCTCCTAGCAAGATGGATTAGCATTCCACAAGGAATCCTCATTGCTGCAGTGCTCTATGACACTATACCTCTTCTGGGACAATATGTAGTCCTACACATGTACATTAAAGGAGGCCTTCGGACATCTTATATGTTTTCATCGATATATAGTGCTACCAGAAGACAAAATTAAAATCTGTAGACAAAAAAGAATCTCATTTTCTATCTTGTAATGCATTCTTTTTCAGTCTATTGGGTTCTTCCAGTATTTTTTTTTCTGGCATATTCCACGTATACAGATGATTGCTGAATTGAATGTACTGATGAATACTTACCTATGCATATATTTCTAGATATTCTTAGTGATCTTTATTTTTAATCTTCTCCCTACAGAGATTTCTTAATTTAATGTATTAATTCTAATTTTAGATATCTTAAACATCTTCACTAAATTTTCTGAATAAACCTTCCATAGGGAACATAAGTATATTACTGTGTCAAAGTATGTGGTTGCAGTATTTGCTGCAATATACTCAAAAGTGAATTTTGGCTGTTTGGTTTAAGATATATGTGAGTGATGAACATGAGTTTCTTACCAAGATCTATGTGTAATCTCAATAATTACTATTTATGTTTTACAAGGAGTACCTTGTAAATCAATAAAACATTTTTTTCTATTCAGTGAATAAATAAATTCTCTTATAAAGGAAAGAAAATTTATTTATATAGTCTCTTAAGGAAAGTTTTCCCTGATTCCATAGGGGTTACATTTTCATTTGTTCTTTAAATTTAAATTCAGAACCTTTAAAATAATGATGACGATTATCTAAATCAGATGAGTTACCATGATGAAATCAGGAGATGTCCCCAGAAAGGGAAGAAAGGGAATTTACATTCATTTAACATTTAAAGTCATAACGAATTTGTGTGTAGTTGTGGAAAACTACAACAAAAATAATGGTAGCTGCTGCTCTGGCTGAAATTTCTCATGTTTTTCTTGCAGAAATCCATTCTCAGACACAAATAGAGAAATTTTTTCAATTGATTCTAAAGCTCTGAAAACACTCAAAGGAGTTTTTGACCATTCCAAGAGTCATTCTTAGTTTTAAAATCCTTTTTAAGAGTTTAACTCTGCCAAAGAAATTGTGGCCTACAAAAACATTTTTGTTACCCCTGTGTACGTTGAAAATAGGTAAGACCCTGGCAGTGCAATAGTCTTTGTAAGCATTTCCACTGAATCTGCTCTTACAGCCTTTCTATCATGGTACAGAATGATCTGAAGCCACTAACTTCTCAGGAACACTTGATTATGAATAACTGTTCTTCATGGAAACAAACTCTGATTTGTAGAGATAACTGAAAAGTCATAGAATCATAGGATCATCTAGTTTGGGAAAGACGTTCAAGAACATCAAGTCCAACAATCAACCTCACCTACTGAGTTCCATCACTAAACCATGTCCATGTTCATGTGCCATGTTCATACTTCTCTTAAATATTTCTGAGGATGGGGACTCCACCACTTCTCTGGGCAGCCCATTCCAATGCTTGACCACATTTTCCATGAAGAAATTCTTCCTAATGTCTAATCTAAACTTCCCCTGGTACAACTTGAGACTAATATAAAGGCTAACTTAAGTTCAGAGACTTCAGTTTCGGCTTCCAGTAGCCACTGTCAAGAGGGAGGCTCCTCCACATGGCAATGCAAAGATATCCAGCATCTTCTTCTCTCCCTTGACTACAGATCAACCTCAGGAAGAAATGTCTCCTAATGTTAAAGCAATCTTTTGGTCTGTGCCCTTATAATTTATTAACAGCTGCCCATTGGAATGTAATAAAAGCAGGAAAACCTTGGCTTTCCAATAGCTCGTTGAAACATAGCTTTGAGATCAGAGCACAAAATGCTTGTCATTCTCCAGAAGCACGCATGCACACGAGACATTACTGTCAAGGAGTGGAGGAAAGGGAGGAAGATCGCTAAGTTCAGATGAGATGTGGTATTAAATTATACACTGCATGCTGCTGGTTTGCAGCAGAAAAACAACACCGTCCCTAGGCAGCATTCCAAGGGGATCTGCACAGGACTGTAGTCATGGTGATAAGAAGAGGTTTAGTCAACCATTCCCAACAAAGTACACTAGTGAATCAGACTGAGGGTGTATCAAAGGATTCCCACCAGGAGCTGCAGGAGATGGGCCTAGTCACAAGACTGGAGAAATGTCAACCACATATTTCCAGTGTTCATTCAGAGAGTAAGTAGTAGGCATAGGTTTACCTAAAATATAGCTCAGACAAAAACTGACAAAAATGCCCAGACCTGTGATGAAACGGGGCTCCTGGGACATTGGGAAGAGGCTGGAAAGGACCTGGCTGTGACCCTGGGGTCTAGGCATTGTTTGAGCACATAGATAATAAACGATGGATCTTCCTTGGTCCCAGGGTGGCCATGTATTTTCACAGCTACAATTTCACTTTCAATGCTACCTCTCCAGGTGTTGAATGACCTCAGAATTCAATCTTTTCTAACAAATCTCACTCAGAAAGTTCTACTTAGAGTCCCTGCAGGCATCTTACAAAAACATTAGATAAAATGCGTTGGTTTTCTGAATGAAAATTTATACCCACCAGGCCTTCTTTTGGAAAAAACTCAAAAGTCTTTAGTTTCTTAATTTCTTAGAAAATTTGTCAGTCAGTAGCCAGGACAGCTCATTAATTCTTATTTACCTTTTATGTTTTTCACTTTTTTTTTCTTTTTTCTTTTTTTTGCCACAATTTCCTTAACATTTTGGGTACCTTTTGGGTACCTTTTATCTAGGAAGGTTGTCTGGAGATAACTGGGAGACGATAAATAACCTTGTTGTTCTTCATTTAAAGGTAATCCCTGACTACTTCCTACTTCCAGTTGGTAGTATATGATCTTCAAAAATGTTTGATAATATTGATACAAACAATTCCATGCTCTTCATGATCCCTTTCAAACTTTAAAGAAAAGTCTAAATAAACAAGCAGAGATTGCACAAATAGTGTGCTAGAAGTTAGCCAAGAAACACGTAGAAATTAACGTTCTTGTTAATGTTCTACAAACTACTAACAGTCACTTCTTACATTCTTGAGAGCTTTGTGACCAGGGCAAAAAGGCTGTACACTGGTTAATAAAATAAAAATAATAACAATAAAATAAAAGGAGTTTTCAAAGTACCTTGAAGAGACGGGATCTCCCCACGGCACTAAGCATGCAGGTGACCAGCTGCTCCCCAGTGGCTGAATATTGAGCAGAGAAGGGCAGAATAGCTGGCAAGGCACAAGGGAGCAACAGAGGCCTAGACTCAATGTGAAACTGAGTATCGCTTGGCAAATGAGCAATCCTGACAGATGTGCAGCCTGTCACTAGTAGCTCCAGACTAATCATTCACACAAGCTCAAATGATATCGTGTCTTACTACAATTGTGCCAAGAGATACACAATATTTCAGTCCAATCTAGATTTAAGCATTTCTGAATATATTCATCCCGTACTGTTCAATAGATTTCTTTAACGTTTTCCTTTTTTACTTTTTTTGCTGTCTTTGGAGTAACTAAAATGGGAATCTTGCATGAGCAGAGTACATAATTGTCACTCTAAACAGTAAAAAAAATCCAAATTACAATCAGTTGGGCCTGCCATAAATAAGACAGAAATTTATAGAGTGCTATTATTTTCTATTTGCATCTCTGCAGAATACACCCAGCACTGCTATCCTATTATACTGCTCTCAGAGAATTTTATTCCAAAAATCCAAAGCAACTAATAATATTCTCCTACAGCATACATTTTCCCCTATTTTGGAATTTGTTCCAGCATTCGGTACATAAATTGCAAAGGTCACATTGGTCTTTGAAAAAACAAATGTGTCCTTGTTCTGTAATATGCCTGAGTATATTTAGAGGTGATAGATAATTTCCAGCCTCCAGCCTCCTTTTGATCTCTGTATACCACTTTTCCCTTCCTTTTAATTTTATTCACATGCACACAGACTCAGCTATGCAAAAACAGAGGTTATGTGTAATTAACCTCAAATGGAAGGCATGCCCTTCTTTGTAGAACAGGGCCCTCACTGTCTTTTCTACTTCTATGGTTAATTGCTTCTGTGCTCATGGCATGCCCTGTGAAGCATCTGCACACAGCTAGAAGAGCAGAGGTAGCAAGGAAAGATCTGTATATGTCAGTGCAAAGAAAGCTTGGCCAATCACACCAAGATTGCAGGTTGTTCAAGAGCTTTATTGAGCCAAACATCCAGTCTCTTTATTTGAAGCAAATGGGACAGAAACACATCTTACTAAACAAAGCATATGTTTGATAAATTTCATAGTGGACCAAATCTTTGTATCATAAGGTCATAAATAACTGAACTCCAGTCACATTTCTGTTCTTGCCTGTTACTATTACCACAGTGCTCAGATCAGGATCTCAGTCAGGGGAAACAAAGGAAAAAAAACTAACAACTTGAGAGAAGAGACAGCCAGGTAGGGAGGAGACTGGAGTGATGAGGCACAGGGTGGGCAGCACTGCTGCCAGCAGGCACAGCATGGCAGCAGCCTCCTTGTCTGGAGGCTGTCACAGGCACCCCGGCCAGGAATAGCTTTCAGCAATGTCTGATGGAGGGTAATGAGGCAGCTTCATGGAGGTTTGCAGCTAGCTCCTCGGAGGCAGCATGTGAGAAGACATGAAAGTACTCCTTTGAAATGTTAACAAGTGAACATTGAAGCTGGCATCAGTGACCTGTAAGGGTTGAGAGATGACACTTTCTGTGAATTATAGATGATCTGTAGGGAAGGTGCAGCTTTGAAGGGCCTTCAAGGTGAAGTCAAGTGCTTCCCATTTGATGTGATATAAAAAGAAAAGCCAGTTGTGGGATGATGAGGGGATGGGAGGAAGCAAAATGACAACCCAGTAGAATTAATTTTGCAACAGCATGATGAAGACGAGGGCAAGGCAGTTTCCCTGCCCAGGTCTCTCCCTCCAATGACCATAGGCTCCCAGGTGATCCTCCCCAGTACAATTCGTGGGGTACTTTTCAACAGAGCCTGGCCAGCTGGATTAATTGCTCTCAAACTCAGGGGCATGGGTGTGATGGAGAGTGTGCCCAGGATAAGGAGTATGATAAAAATTTCAGAAAAATACTAAAAATGGTTAAAATATTGAATTCAAATTTGATTAGGACAGAAAAGAACATTAATGAAATAATCATCAGATAGTCACAGGAAAATAATCACCCCTTACTTTCATTTTAGATTTTGACTTGTGTTCATAGCTCAAGAATTCACAAGATCAAAGGGTATATTACTTAAAGAATATATGCATTTCCTCAAAGTGTCAATATTACACATAGCAAGAACCACTTCATTTACCAACCAGGTATGTAAAAATGGAAAAAATAAATTATGATAATAAACATAATTACTTTGCTTAAATGCTAGGGAATTTTATCCTCTTAAAAGCATTAGCTATCATGTTCTTTCACCTTTTCATCTCCCAGAATTACATAGATTGTGTCATACTATCCAGACATTGACCTTCTCAATAGATCACTAGAGACCTAATCCATCACATGTCTTGACATGCTTGATTCCTTGCATGGGGCATGTACTTGGCATTGGCCTGTTGTGAATAGAAGCGGCTGTCCCCACATAGGGATTCATCCTAGCCTCTTTTTGCATCTGCTTAGACTAGGTGTCTGACCTTCAAATGGCTCAAAGTCCACACTTGACAGATCCCTGCAGGGCTTCTTCCTCCTGAGAACAAGATTACTCCTTTTAGTGCAGTGTTGCTACACTACCACCAAAATTCTGAATTCAAAAGGAATTCATGCACGTACCTTGGGTAAAACAGAAACGATGAAAAAAGATTGCTTGTCTTCCCATCAGGTGGAAAAAGAAGGTTTTCTACTTTAAAATGCTTTCTCTTAAATGAAAAGGTGGTGATTTATTCTTCTAGATATGTCCTTATCTGTAGTCTATTACAGACCTTCTTGAAAGATCACTTCAGCTGCTCTGTGTGATAAATATCCAGAACTCCATATTTCTGGAAACAGTCCCCAGCACGCAGTAACTACTCGGCTTGCATTGCCTTGAAGCATTTCCAGCTGTAGAAAAACTTTCCTGAATAAGACAAACAACAGTTTTATTTGCATGTTCAAGTTCAGAGAGATTTTTAAATGAGTCAAATAGCTGTTAAACAAACAAGCAAGCAAAAATCATTTTATTTCCCAAACTCACATTTTTGCTTTCCAGTGAAGTTCATGCCCCCCATGTTTGCTTATGACCCATCAAAATCAAGAGAGAAGAAACACATGCATCATTTTTAGAGAATTAATGATAAGTTCAGAAAGATCAAACTGTGCCCTACTAAAGACCCAAAGTTAGAAGAAAGAATTTTCGTATTAGAATCCAAGAATCATTCAAGTTGGAAGGGGCCATTAAAGGTAACCTAGCCCAACTCCCCTGCAATGAACAGGGACATCTGCAGATAAATCAGGTGTTTAGAGCATGGTCCAGCCTGATCTTGAATGTCTCCAGGGACGGGGCACCTACCACCTCTCTGGGCAACCTGTTCTAGTGCACCACCCTTATTGTAATTTTTTTTCCTTATTTCCAGTCTAAATCTCACCTCTTACAGTTGGACTCCATTTCCCCTTGTCCTATCATAGCAGATCCTGCTAAAGAGTCTCCCTTTCCTTCTTATATCCCCCCTTTAGATACTGAAAGGCCGCTCTCAAGTCTCCCCAGAGCCTTCTCTTTCCTCCAGGCTGAACAGCCCCAAATCTCTCAGTCTGTCCTCGTAGGAGAGGTGTTCCATCCCTTGGATCATCTTTGTGGCCCTCCTCTGGATGCACTCCAGCAGGTCCATGTCTCTCCTGTACTGAGGACTCCACATCTGGACACAGTACTCCAGGTGAGGCCTCACCAGCTCAGAGTAGAGGGGCAGGATCACCTCCCTCGACCTGCTGACCGCGCTTCTTTTGATGCAGTCCAGGATGCGGTTGGTTTTCTGGGCTGTGAGGGCAAATTGCTGGTTTATGTCCAGCTTCCCATCCACCAGTACCCCCAATTCCTTTTCAGCAGGGCAGTGCTCAATCCTTTCATCCCCAGGCTTGTACTGATAGTAGGAGTTGCCATGATAGAGGTGCAAAACCTTGCACTTGGCTTTTTTGCACCTCATGAGGTTCTCCTGGTCCCACTGCTCAAGCCTGTCTAAGACTCTCTGTACGGTATGCCTTCCCTCAGGTCTGTCAACTGCACCATACAAGTTGGTGTCATCCATAAATTTTCTGAAGGTGCACTTGATTGCAGTGTCAAAGTTGTTGATAAAGATGCTAAAGACCAGCGGTCTCAGTACTGAACCCTCAGGGACGCTACTCATCGCTGATCTCCATTTGGTCATTGAGCCATTGGCCAGTACTCTTTGGATATTAATCAAGCACTAAAAATCTTATCACAAATCAAAATAGTCAAAGATTTGAGCAGGCAAACATAGAACACAATGAACAACTTTCCACTTTGACTGATACAGCAGCTGTGCTCACAGATAAAATTAATCTCAGCACAGATATCTACAGCTTTTTTTTTTTCAATTTCCAGGTGCATATTTGAAGGTATTTTTTATTTTCCTTCTTCTTATTGTCTCTCTCACTTTTTTGTTGACTTTGATGTTTTTTGTATTCATACATTTTATTCTTCATCCAGTGATTGTCCCTCCTCATAAAAATTAGTTTGCATTCTTACAAGTGTTCCAGAAAGGCTTCACTTTTAGTATTAATTCTTGATTTATATTTTGGAAGTACTAATGAAGCTCAGCAAAATGAAGAGAAAATATCAGGGCGTTAAACTGAAAAAAAAACAAAGCAAACAGATTTTTTTAGGAAAATCATTATCAGCAGTGGAGAAAAGACAGATTAAGACAGACATTTGGATTAAGGATGGATGAGAACTAGGGGTCCACACTGAATATTATTAGGTAGTATTTGGCAATCTGTGTTTCTATCCCAAGACCCAAGATATTTTAGGGCTCTAAGCCTGATCTTTAAAAAATATTTCAAATAATTTTTCATGAAACTACAAATTGAACTATTTGCCCTGTTCTTGAGATAAGTGTCCCAAGTGAAAAATCATGAGCTAAAAGCAAAACAAGGTGGAATTCTTTCCAGTTCTTAAGAAGAAGATATTTTTATCAGTATTTGAATCTAATCTGATTCAGCAACACACAGCACAACTACAACTCAGTGTTCTACAGGCAGCAGTAAGGTATTTTAAATTTTGTTTAAATACCCTTGTTTTATGTTTTTCACTGAAACAAATAAATTTGGCACTTTAAATATATTTTTGAGGTTTTAAAATATGCAGATATAAACAAAACTGCAGCATTAGGACTCTCCTTATCTAAGAAGAACAAATGTCATACTAGCTGTTCTGGGGTTTGGTTTATGAGATTTCAGTGTGATTGTTTATACTGAAAGATTAAAGTAAATCAAAGAGCAACATTAGTCCCAAAAAGATGACTGAGAAGTAACAAACCATTAATAAGTCTATAACCTGGTGCGGAAAATCTTTTGCTCAGGTCATGGGGAATAATCTGCTCTGGGGTCAGATAAATTTGTGACTAGTCAGGTATGAACAGCAACTGTGACTAAATTCCCTTATACCTGCAAATAGCTGGACTTTCCATGTGAAGAGAATGTAATTTAAAGTCCACTCAGTCGCATGCCTGACAAAACATTAAAAAAGACTTACCATAAAAGAAAGATAATCTTTTCCATGAAGATGTTACAGCTCCTCCTGCAGAGAGATTCTTCTTGGACAGAGAAAAAAATCATGGTGAAGAAAACTCAACTAAGAGCACATATAAAGAAGCCACACACACACC
>JACDJE010000127.1:1407668-1536223 GCA_016647715.1 Pavo muticus | reverse complement strand
TTACCTGATCAGGGCCAAGAACTGCATAAGACACCAATATGATGTGCAGAAAATGGCAAAATGGCGTTTAATCACACGTGGCATTTGTTTATATACCTTTTGCTCTACTTCGTCTACACCCCTAAAGGTGTATTGTCCAATTACTGAGCTCGGGGGGGCACTGTCCCGTGACATTCTGAAAAGCCCCGCAATCGCCTAATACAACAGGAGAGGAGGCGACTATTGATTAATTTAAAAATATTGAGGAATAAGGTTATATCAATATTATTTGGAAACAGTGAAAAATATGGCATTTTGAAGAAGTAAGGTACACAAATAACCTTAACTCTGCCCCTGATCACTACTGTACCAAAAGTCATTTTCTGTTGGCTTATTACAGACACCCTCACTTGCAGAAAAAACATTCATTCAGCTCAACACTTGGCAATGTGTCTTGTTTCTGGACGTAAATTTCTGTATCAGACTATTAGAAGAAGACAGTGGCAGATTCTTCAATAGCGGGTACAACATTCAGTGAAGGGAAAAAATCTTATTACTGCAGTGATTTGTTGCCATAGCTTCCCATTTTAAAGCCAAAGAAACCATTAGAGCATCCTTCCACCAGAGGCCAAAGATTTTCATTCAATTACAGCCATTCTGAGTGCAGTAATTTGAGTTTAGAAAAAGCATATCTTCCCAAAAGCCACCCACATTCAATTTGAAGGTGCATGCTGTTTTTCTTTTCAGTTTCTGAGCTTTTGACTTCCAGCTTCTGACCCTTCCTCTGCCCTTTCCTGCCCCACATATAGCCCCTTGGACATTGCCCCATGAGAATATTAAGACACTGTAACCAAGTCATATCTTGATCTTCTTTTTGACAACTATCTGTTGTGGATCCTTGGTAAGCGAAGAAGTAGTCTAGAAACAGAAAAATCTGATTCTGGACCACTTAGTTCTTCAGCATCTCATTTTCAGAGCGTCCACCTTGCATCCATGTCCTATAGTTTTTGGTTCTTAAATTAACTTTCATCTGAAAAAAATAGCATCATCACTACTGTCAAATAATGCAAGTCTGTAACACCTTTATGTGCATCAGAGCAATTTTTACACCTCTGAGGACTAAAAATCCCTCCCTCTCTCCTTCTCTTCCTCTCTCTCTATTTCATCATGGAAGTCAATGGCTTTATTCTCATTTAAAAGAATGGCAAATAGAAGCACAGAGAGGACAATGACTTACCTGTGCCATATATCAAACAGACCCCTGTAACCTGAGTCTCCTAAGTCCAGCAGTGTATTAGCAAACTTAGTACTGCTCTCCGTCATTCTCACTGCTGATTGTCTTCACTGCACACACACAGGCTGTTAACTTTCGTAGCTTCACAGGTTAAAATATATCAGAAATGTCTACTATCTCCATTTTTTTTTTCAGGAAACCTGTATTTAGTTCCATGTAAGGCACTTGTAGATTCAGAAAGTGCAACTCTACTAAAATGGAATGTTCTGCTTTGATTTCTTAACAGAGAAGAGATTCGTGGAGGTGAGAAACAGACCACTATTATTCTTAGCTCAGGATGTTCTGCTTGATGTTCTGCTGAAAGTGTGTACCAAAAAAAAATACAAACCATAAATACTTGAATCCACAAGAACAAGAATGAGAAAATTCAGACGTAAACATCAACAGTGAGCCCCATCTACTGTATTCTGATCACATCAATCTCTCAGACCAACGAAGGGCAATCTCTTACCTGCAAGTATCGATTTCCACACTGTATACACAAGCATCTCTTGGAGATGTCAGATGGTGGATTTATAAGGTCTGTAAACATTAGGAGCACAGATGTGCATTTAGTGAATCATTTAAGTATTGCAGATGCCACACAGACTCGTGTTCGAAATAAGCAACCTGTGTTTCACAGAATCACAGAATCACAGAATCATAGGGGTTGGAAGGGACCTCCAGAGGTCATCGAGTCCAACCCCTCTGTCAAAGCAGGTTCCCTACACCAGGTTGCACAGGTGGGCATCCAGGCGGGTCTTGAATATCTCCAGAGAAGGAGACTCCACAACCTCCCTGGGCAGCCTGTTCCAGTGCTCCGTCACCCTCACTGTAAAGAAGTTCTTGCGCACATTGGTGCGGAACTTCCTATGCTCCAGTTTCTGGCCGTTTCCCCTTGTCCTGTCTCCACACACTGCTGAAAAGAGTCTGGCCTCGCCACTTTGCCCCCCACACCTTAGATATTTATTTATAATACCTAAATTTATAATATCTAAATATTATACTTAAATTTATAATATCTAAATATTATAAATATTTATTTTATAAATATTTATATTTATAAGTTTAGTGATTTCATTATTGTGAAGTCTTGGTATAGACATGCAGGACTAAGTCAGCTGCTTGTGATAAAGTCAGACAAAACTGATCTGCATCACACATAACCCAATACACTGAAGAGCACGCATCAAACTGCATTCTTGCTGTTTCAGTAAAAATAAAATTAAAAATAAAACAAAAAAAAAAAAATAGAGTCATATTCTACAGGCTATCAAGTCATCACTTTCTAGAGTTAAAATTAACAAATATGCTAAAAGATAGGTGAGGGTGGAAAATCCCCTGGAAATCTCAATAGCTATTTAGCCGTTTACTATTAACAGTGAATTCCAAAGAATAAAACAAGTGTCTCCTTAGCAGTCATGATGTGAATCTGTCAGAATGACATGAACTCATACTGTTACAGAACACCAAGTTCAGAGAAACCATTCATAACTTACCATTTTGCTAGTGGCATCTGCCTCCTAGTGCAATTGTACAGATACCTTTGAAGGTGCCTTCAAAGTGGTCATGAATTTCTTCTACTAAAGGAAAAGTTATCAAATCTCACACCATTGTTTGGCTGCTGATGCACCTAAAAGCAGTGTCATTCAGTGACAGTGAAGATATGGTGATTTCAGCCCCAGGGTGAAATCCAATGGCCTAAAACTGTCTAGTGTGTTTTAAGAGGCCACTGACTATCCAAAATAACTAAAAGAGGATGGCAGATATAGTGAGTCCCGCAGCAGGCTCATTGCCTGCACATTTGGTGTCTGGGATTCCCCGAGGAGTCTAAAATAGGACCAAAGCATCCGACTCCAGGCACGGCTCTTGCTTAAAGCGTTTCAGATCCAGGGACTAAATTTAGCCTTCAAGATGATAACAATGAACATGAAAACCAATTCATTATCACAGCAGAGCAATACACCTTTGATATATGTTCTGTGTTCAAACCAGTATAGGAAAAGAATTCTTTGATGTTCTGTTTTCTTATCTGCTTTATTTGTAGGCTATGTTTGTGATCTGTGGGGTGATCTTGGGCTCCCCCACAATCAAATTCCATTATTGAGACTGGCTAACATTGCTAGGATCATCAAAGTAGCTATTAGGATCATTCAAATTTCACACAAAGGTGAATGTGTGTGTGTACAAGACTGCACAGCTCTTTGTCAGCTATGAGGGGTGTATGTGTATGTGTTCACACTTGCCTGCCTGCCTGTAACTATATGACACAGCTTAAGAAAGGTTTAAAGCACTCTCTTCCCCTCTGATTTCTTGGATCTTTTGTATTGATTGCTGCAAGAATGCATCAATTAAGATTCTGATCCCCCTACTTCCATTGAGCTGTACCTTATTACCAGAGCAGTTCAATTTTCACAGCATGCTGGTCCTTGGGAAAGAACAAGAACGGGCCATTTTGCAGGTCCCTCTGGTGGGGATATACAGAGAATGAAAAAAAAATGCTTACAGTCTCACTGACAGATGGATGGACGCAAACCATCCTGCATATTCTGCACAAAAAGCATTTGTTTGATCATACAAAGGATTTATCTCCATTTGTCGGATTTTAGTTTTGCTGGCATACACTACAAAGAAATCTGAGATGCATAGGAATTATTCTTAGATCTTGGTGGGCTCCAAAGCTCTCCAAACATTACCTTTATTGTATGTCAACACAGTTTCTCAGGTATCTCTTGATTTTTTGTGTATTTGAAAATATTCCTAACTTACATAACCTCAAATAGAAATTCCATTATTTCTTCAGATAAAACTGATTAGCAAAATGCCATGCGCGCACACACCCTTCTGAGTACTGCTACTAAATTTGACTGTGAACAGATGTTTGGTAAATCTCTATGCTTGTTTCAGTAACTGTTTTGCATCAATTCAAAGCCTACAAAAGGCTAAAACCATTTCCAAGAATTTTAACCATGAATTGATCTAAATTTACTACTGATTTCCCTTGCTACCTGTCAAATTATAGATTTTCTTTCTATTTATATTGCTCGATATTAGTCACTAAATAGATTAAAAGCTTTTCAGACCTGACACCACTATCTCAAAAGGTCAAACAAACCTGAAGACAAGTAGGTCTGCATAAGGAGATCCAAGCAGATAACAGCTTTGGTTAAAGAATTAAAGATTTTAAGGGTATTCAGGAAATGTATGTAAATGGTTATTATCTGCATGGATAAGACACATCGTACTTAGACACATTCAGAATGAAACAGCAGGAGGTAACAACAGTCTGAAAGAACAGGTCTTATGACCAAGACAATGGAACCAGGGAAGGGTATGGTGTGGATAATGAAGCTGCAGCTGACAGTGTTCAAGATCTGGATCACCCTCTTCCCAAAGCAGCTGAATATTATCCTTTGTTATGTAGGCGTTTTCATTTGCTTTGATTTCCCTGAGAGTAGTTTGGCTCAAATTTAGGAGCTCAGCTTACTTTTAAATACCACAGTGGAGATAATCATTAAAACTATCATCTCTTTAGTGAGAACTCTGATGTAATAAATACGGGAATTTATAAATGTACCAAAACTACCACACTTTTGCTTTACTGCCTTCAGCGTTAGCAATATATATATATATATATATATATATATGCATATATATATATATATATAAGCTTGTGTTTTATTGTTTCCCTCTCCTTTTCAAACTTGGAATATAACTTTAATTGATCCTATAATAATACATCTTTTCAATCAAAAATAAAAACCAGAAAATATCACAATAATTTCTTTTGAATGCTCACTTTTTAATATGTATATATATATAAAGCGTGCTAAAAAAGCTTACACGTGCTATAATCTCCTTTGGAAGACAATGTATTTGGAAAGAAGAAAAAACATTCTAGAAAAATGCACATGAGTATTTTCATCATACCTGGAAAATGTACCCATTCTTGTAGCTCACTTATGCTCCACAGTAAAAAAAATAATAGCATCTTGGAGCCTGTCAAATCTAAGATTAATAATAAATGAACTCCAAATGATAAACAGAACCTCTCATCATTCTATTGCTGAACATTACTGCAGGATAAATACTAACAGGAAACCAAGCAATGTTAAGCATGCAGTATAATGCATGCATTATTTACAGCAGCCAAATGTATCTAAAATTCACGGTAAGCTAAAAAGGATCAAGCATATGTTGAAATATGAACATGCTTTGGAATACATTATATGCAAAAATATTTTAATAGAAATTATATTTCAGGTTTGAGTTATTGTGAACTGTACAACTACAGCATTTGATTTCTTGATGATGCTTCTGTAAAGAGATGTACGCTGATTGGAAATGGAAGGCCGGTGAATGTGGAACAAAGGTTTTGACAGGAGTAGTGTAACAATGTACAACTTTTTTTCCTTTCCAAAAAATGGGATAATTTCATGTCTGTTCCTCTTCTTTCCAGTACAGAGCTGGAACAGGAACACCACTGTGCCACTGCATCAGATGATTAGGTAGAAGACCTACAGTTGTAAGCAGAATTTTGGAGGAGAGAATGCAATAATTCAAATCAGAATATTTTCAGAACAGAGATTTCTTTCACAACCTATTAGACATAGGTACACTAGAGAGTGACAGAAGCCATTAGAGCTTATCTTTCAGAAAATGGAGACAACAAAGTATCATCCGACACCACTTTTTACTACTGCCTGATGGAGAGTCAGACATTTATGAATTACCTAAAGAAGTCATGAAAGCAGTGACAATAACGAGGTCTCGACATTTAAACAGTTAGATCTCCCTCGTATACATGCTCTCCTAACTAGGAGAGAAGGCAGAAATGGGTGTGCAGAGGTTGGTATTTGAGGGAGTATTTCCCTTGTTTAGGACAGAAGTGAGGTTGCCAGTAGCATATCAGTAGCAACCAGTGGCACTGTCAAAAATTTGTTGAATGCATATCTCATCTTAAAGAATTCAAAGGTCTACCCTGTTTAGTTTATTCATAAGACAAGCAACCTGCTTGCGGTCTACAGATACTCATGAGAAGACATTTCTGATGATGGACCACTCTTGAATCCAGCAAAATTTAAAAAAAATCACAGCAAGATCCCAAGGGCAGAAATAGCCCCTGGATAAATAAGAACTATGAAAAAACTGTCATATTTTGGAACGCTAATTAAATAGCTTAGCTAGTAAGGTATCAAGTTCTCTGTTTCTTAGTAAATAGATGAAAATGGGTTATTTTTTTAAGGGTAGGAAATACAGATCCAGATACCATGCTTATAAAAATAACAGTTAACACATTCAATTTGTTGCCCAGTGCATTGTGATCAGTCACTGAATATGTGATTCTAGCTTGGGTCTGGTCTGCTCCACGGGAATTTTGAGTCCCCATCTGATGTGTTGACTGCATACTATACTGCTGAGGTTATGTTGCTATATAACCCACACAGTCCAAGGGAATAAGACTGCTGCAGAGGCATTTCTCTAAATGGTATGTCTATTTTCTCTCTCTCTATGCAACTGTCTTTACAGTGCACCATCCTAATACTTTGATTTCCTTAAACATGCTTCTTCTCTTTTTTTAATGCACAGAGAGATCTCATTGTAAATATTATTTGTAACTGTAAAGTACATATTAATGTGAAGGTATTTGCTTGAGAAGAACTGAAAATGTACACCTGAGCAGCAATGGTGGGCAGCACAGGTTTATTAAAATTGCCATACAAGCTTGCATTCAGAATTATGTGTTCTTTTTTCATATGGAGACTACAACTAATGTTTTTACATGAGGGATCTCTGATACTGATCATTGCAAAATGAATGAATAATCATTTAACTAAAGACTATCCTCTTTGGAACTAAGGGAGTATTAATCCATCTACTCCTAACTGAGCTATTTCTTCTTAGCATCTCCCATCAGATAAAGTCCTTCCTCCATCCAGGAGAGAAAAAGAAAGGAAAAATCCTGGGGAAAGCAGTCTGACCTCTATAGGCAAAAAACCTCTCTGACCTCTATAGGCAAAAGCCTAGTCCTATAGGCCACAGTTTTCTTTGACTTCTTCATGAGAAAAGTCTTATTACTCTTTCAGTGTCCTCACAATCATCATATTGCCATTTTGCTGCTATGAAGATGACAAAAGACCTGACTAATTGACCCTTGGAAAGTGAATATATTACTATTGGCAAGTCTTCCTTCCTGTGCTGCAGGAGAAAACCCAGTCCCATTCAAATGAAAGGGAACGTGATAAAGTCTGATTTCCTAATAGCTCATAGGCAAAAGTAGGAAGGGTTTTGAAAGAGGGATGTGTTGCTGGGGGACTGTATGTTCTCCACATAAAAAGCATTCAGTGACTAAAAAGGAAATTCAAACCCTAAGACCAGGTGGTCTTCCTCTGATTGTTCTGCAAGTAGACTGCCTTATGATGAAAATTAATGGTGCATGAATATAGTGTTTTCCAATGTCATTTGTTTCCCAAATACAAACATTATTAAAAATTGGAAACAATTTCTTCAAGAAACTACTTTATTTTTCCAGTATAGAGAAAAGACAAAGAATGAATATAACTAATCCATTATTATCAGTAATATTCCTTGCACAGTTAGCATTGTGTTTTCAGAACTGATGTTCAGACACACTTCTGAGCTTTTTACCATTTACCTCTCTTACCTTGTCTTATTGTGTTGCCACTTATCCCTAGTTTATCATCTGATTACTTGGCTCTACAGAATAAGCTATCAAACTCAATATGACCAGAAGGGAGCACCAGAAAAAAAGGATAACAAAACTCTTAAAATTCCAGCAGAAATTCCAAGCTCATCTTTTCCCAATCCCTCATCTACTTAAGCCAGTATCCATCACAAAGGTGGACAAAATATCAGACAAATCTACGCAATAGAAAACACGTATGTGAAGTTTCAAATTATCTTGCTAACAGGACAAAAACTAAAAATCTCAAGTGCTTTACTGCCTTTGTGCCTTTCCCACTGCACCACAAATCCAGGGCTTGGGAGAGCAGATCTAACAAAGGAAGAACCATAACTTAAACAATCTGTTTTTCAGTTTTTAAAAGAAAACTGGCCAGAGCTACTGTACTAGTGAGTCACAGGAAGTTTGTTCAGGCTAATACCAGACCAGTCATACGACACTGCTTGTTATAGTCTGATGCTAGCACAATGATTGATGGCCAGTTCCAATTACTATTTGGCACAGGCCCTTAGTTTCATGCTAAAATTCCAGGCATCTGTAGAAAGACAAACTAAAAGTCATCTTTATTATTAGTTCATATTCTTCAATATGAACACACTTGCTAATGGGAAAACAGAAATCTGTGAAAATGACATATGTGTTTTGGAAAATTCAAAAGCTTTTTTCTACATGCTTTCTGCACATCCAGACACTCCCTAAATCTGACATATCAGAAAGAATTCACTCAAGGTAATGTCCTACTGATTTCTATCAGAAACCAAGGAAAGTAATTTTCCAGTGAAGAAGCATGTAAGATTCATACATTTGTTACCAATATTTGAATGAGGACAGAATTTTGGAGACAGAAATAAAGGGAAGCATTCCTCTGTACTGAACAGTCAGCCAAGAAAGTGGCACCCAATCTCTCAATATAATCAGATTGTTATGCTGCTCTGCAGTGTATGGCCAGCTTTTGTTTCCTTTATTTATTTTCCTGTTCATTACTTATCTCTGCTGAATATCAAAGCTTAATGGCTCACACCCACTTCTAATGAGCCCATATGACAGACAGAAGGAACACAATCATTACTGCCATCTCAATATATGTAAATTTTCCTTTAGTTTGACTCCTGGTTCCACATCACTTGATCAAATTGGATATGTTTATTGTGGCTACTAAGACTCCCAATCAATTTATGAACATCAGCTGTTTCAAAGCCAAAGATTTCCATTGTATTGCACATAAATAACCCTTAGCTCTCCTTTGCTAATAATAATTATCTGCTTTCTTAGAAAAAGAGAGGGAAGGAAGGAAGGAAGGGAGGGACGGAGGGAGGAAAGAGAAAAGGAGAGAAAAGGAGAAAGGAAGGGAGAAAGAAAGAAAGAGAGAAAGAGAGAAAGAAAGAAACCAAGTGAACTGAGTCTGGTAAGAGATTTAAAGATGGTAAATCTTGTTTCCATCTTTACTTCTGTAAATTATTATGCTGTAGCTACAAGGATAACATAAGCCATTATGACCTGCAGAGTTTCTCCAGGGATACAGTACAAAAGTGCTCTATCAGAAATGCAATCAATTCCAGAGATGACTCCTTCCTGCACACTTCCAAGCTGCTGCTTTATAAAACAACTCCTCATAAAAGGAGCAGGAAATGCATGACATCGTTTAGCAACCGGTCATTAGAATTTAATGGAAGAGGATTAAAATACAAAAATGCCATGCTTATAGATCTTCCCATACATTACCCCAGACTTTGAGCAGAGGAATCAGTGTTACACCACTAAAGCTTTAACTCTCTCCTCAAACTTCAGAAGTGGAAACATCCCACCATCAAAGGAAAAGATTTGTCATATTAGAAAGAAAGTCAAATAAAAACCAGACCAAATCAAAGCCAGGTCAGTGGTTACATTTTCTCAGTTTTATACCATCCCTCAGTTCAAAAATTTCTGGGGAAAATGAAAATGTGCATTCTAACCTTGATTTCTCCTTAATTGTTTTTGCAGAGGTGCCGCACCATGATATCTCTTGCATCTTAGCAGTTTTCTCCTTTCTAGTTGCTTGCATTAAAGTGTATGCACACTTCCTCACAGATACATACAAGGTACAGTAAGAACAAACAAAATAATCTCAGAAATTATATTCCCACTGAGCTATCGTAAATACTTTTTTCTTACCAGAGACACCTGGTGCGTGGTATGATGTGCATTGATAATAACTGGTGCAGCTTTTTCCTAGGGCAAAGCAAGCATTTACAGCTACATAAGCAGGATGCTGGTGATGAAGTGATTCTTATTACAATCAAAAGATAAGCTTAAACAGCAGGAATATGTCAAGCTCTTGAGGCTCAGCTCTCTCTAAATCACCCCCAGAAGGTTCCATGAATCTTTCTTTCCTCTGCAGGTTTTAAAACTGACAACTGCATTGTGCTGATAACCAATATCTGCATAAATGTTTTTCCTCCTGTATGTTAAATTGTACCTAAAAATAAGTTACAGATAATCTATCTGTCTCTAAAAAGTATATCACGTATCTCTTAATGATTACATTTTTTTAATGACAAGTCTTTTCAGCATACTGAGTCAGTGGCAAGAGTGAAGGTATGCTATTTTTTTTGGCAACTTTTCTGTCCATCATGCTACTTTGCTCTACAGTTAAGCACAGTTCAAACCACATAAGCAATTGGTAGCCAGAGCATTGCTCAGTGCCCATACGATCAGATCCCTGGCTGAACTACACAGTAGCATCTTGCCAGTCCGGAGTCTGAAATCGTTACCAGCAGAGTACAATTACAGGAATTCAGGGTCCTCAACCATTAAGAAAATGCATCTTGTAATACTTATAAAGAGTTGACTCATAAAACTTGCTTTGGTCACATTAAATATTTACTGTTATTGGTTAGTTTAGTCACTCAACTGTAATAAAAACTATCTCCAGCTGCTGTGCCAACCCTGGTTGTGATTTGATCACGCCTCATACCCATGGCCCTGTCGGCCAGACAAGGAGACCCTGTACCTCCTGCCTCCACAGGAGTGCCAAGTACAGGAACACCTCCCCCAAGTGAGCCAGCCATGTCTCTGTAAGCACTGAGAAACAAACAAAAAAAAAGAGGTCATGACCATCTCCCGCTGTTTAGATAAAGCAAGATCCTTCTTCTTCCCAAAGTGCAAAGCTTTAATTCATCACTGTAAGTCAATAGCTCTTTATTTGACTCAGAGTTTTAAAGTCCTCTTATGGCTTTGGCACAGAATCATTTTGCTTACATCTCTCTAAGGAGAATGTCTCAAATCTTCTATCACTGCAATCAGACATAGCATTTCTTGTGTCATAAACATCAAATATAGTCTTGCACTTTATTGTTAAAAAATGTTTTCTTCCACCCAGAGGTGGATTTATTTAATTGCTATACACAGTCGTTCATACCTATAAGAAAAAAATGTTCTTTTTGCCATAAAAGACATAAACAACAGGACTAAGACTTGAGGTTTCCTTCAGTTATCTCATCTCTTCCTTTCCAATTACATATTCAACATACCTAGTTTCTCTGTACACCCATGAAATTATGCAGTGTTGCTATGATAAAGCTTAAGTCAAAATGAACACAAAATATCAAAAGGAAATGTGGCTTCTTTAAATGCATACCCTTTATTATTGCAGTCATTTAGAGCTGAGGTAGCCTGTGATGCTGAAAATGATCTAAATTACTCATTTAAAACTTTTTCTTGAGAGAAACACACTTTAATTTAATGTGCAGAGGCTTCTGAGAAACATTTCTGGTATGGAAATCACCAGCACTAGCCACCAAGGTAAAATTCATGTATAACTGCCTATTCAAAGATCATTTTAGTGCACTTAAAAAAAAATGTATATAGGAATACAACATAACACAAGAATGGTTACAGAGGCTAAGAGCAAGTGTCAACACTGGTCAGCTTTCTGTTTCCAAAAGCAATCACAAGTGGATACATGGTCAACATGAGCCAGCAGCGTGCCTAGGAGATCACACCACTGTACTCAGCACTGATGAGGCCACACCGTAAGTATCGTGTTTATTTTGGGGCCCCTCAGTACAAGTAAGACACTGAGACCCCAGAGCATGTCCAGAGAATGGCAACGAAGCTGTGAGGGGTCTGGAGCACAAGACTTATGAGGAGCAACTGAGGGAGCTGGGATTGTTCAGTCTGGAGAAGAGGAGGCTTAGGGAAGACCTCATCAATCTCTACAATTGCCTGAAAGGAGGTTGTGGTGAGGTGTGAGTTGGACTCCTCTCCCATGTAACTAGTGATAGGACTAGAGGGAATGGCCTCAAGTTGTGCCCGGGGAGATTTGGGTTGGACATTAGGAAAAACTTCTTCTCCAAAAGAGTGGTCAGGCATTAGAAAGGACTGCCCAGGGAGGTGGTGGAGTCACTGACCCTGGAGGTATTCATGAAATGTTTAGATGTCGTACTGAGGGACATGTTTTAGTGGGAAATATTGGTGATAGGTGGATGGTTGGACTGGATGATCTTGGGGGACTTTTCCAACCTTGATGATTCTATGGGGAAGAGAAAGAAAAGGGAACAAATCAGATCTAGCTGCTTTCTGCCAAGGAGACTTCTTGATCCTAACACAATTAGTAACCCAATTAATTAAATGTCAGCAGATCTCCCTTCGAAGTACGTGGCCAGTCTTCCTTCAAACCTGCCTCAGCACACCACCATTTGGCAAAAAGCTCCACAGGTCCAGTGCATGTCACATGAAGAATCACATCCTTTTTGTTTTGATCCTGATCCACATCAGCATCATACCTAATCTTCTGAGATCTATATCTGAAAAATACAACAATCGATTCTTCTTCATGCCACTGAGAATTGTTTTGACCTTTCTCACATTTCCAATAACTCCTCTTTTTAAGGTTGAAGTGTCCTCATCCACCTCAGTTGTGACCACTTTATAGAGCAGGTAATAGAAGTGGACTTGCAAAATAATCATACTGATGCAGAGTCCATGGCATTCTCTGGGCTTTTTTTCTTCTAACTAGCATAAAATTGGTCCTGCAGATCATATACTGACGGACAGTTGAATTAGGTATGTTCCAAAACTGCACTAGATATGTTCCAGAACGTGATCTGGTTTTGTTTCATTCAAAAGAAATCCAGATGCTCTAAGGCCGTACTGTGTTTGAAAGAAAGTACAGTAAGCAAAGATGATTTGAAGGTTTGTTTTAAAACTAGCTGCGTGAGCTGAATTTAAGGGGTAAATGTACTATGTTTTTCCCTGAACAGATGCTGTTCCACACCTCTGAATTGTCCTTGTTGGCGTTCTCAGAAACTTTTCCACTTTACAGACATACTTTTTGAGAGGGGAGGACTGGAACTGCACACATGTTCAAGTGTGTGAAAACTATAAATATATTTGATCCCATGATGACATCTTCAGCTTTCTCCTCTATTCCTTTCCTAGTATTTCAGAGTATTTGTTTGCTTTCCAGACTGTTGCTAAGTGCCAAATTGACATTTTCATGGTACTATCCATAAACTCCATCTGCCTAAGGTCTCACTCCTGGGTGGTAATCGTCTCTCAGAATGCAACATTTTCTATGCAAAGTCAGAACTGTCCTTCTCTGTATGCTTCACTTCACATTTATCTATTGATCTGACTTTTGGCAGATACATTTGAGCTTTAAGAACTGATAGAAACATTGTATGCCATGCAAAAATCAATTAACTTGTTATGCTACAATGTTCTTTTGAGGTATATAAGCATTATTATATCAACTTACACACTATTATTTCAATTTTTGGAGAAACCCACTTGGACAAGCAAATATTAATTAGAGGAAGGTCCACCAAAGAAGCAAGGAATTTCCACTATATTTATTCTAACTCTAATACATTAAAAAATCACTACAACTAGAAAGGAATCCTGGAAAATGCCTTCTAGTACAGCTTCTTCTAGCAGAGGCCCTTCCAAACAAAATGCAATTTGGGAACACTAGTATCACATCATCACCTTGTGTTACCATGTCAGAAAAGAGCATCCAAAAGTTAATTATGTTTTTGAATTGCTTGGCTGCTCCTTATCACTTGCCGGGAGCTACCTTTAGAAGGGCAGTCAGATGCTCCAGGCACTGGCATTCTCTGATAATAATAACACAAGTTCAAATAAGCACAGCTAAGCTCCCCCCCTTCTTCATATTGATATATTAAGGGTTTCTAGGTTCCTTATCTGGACTCTTTAGACATTTAAATCTTTTAAATATTTCATACATTAAATAGAAAGCTGCTGAATATTTTCTCCTAAACACATAAAGCCAGCTGATGAGTTATTGAAAATGGTAAATCACAGAATCACTAAGGTTGGCAAAGACCTATAAGATCATCCAGTCCAACCATCCACCTATCACCAATGGTTCTCGCTAAACCATATCCCTCAACACAACATCCAAACGTTCCTTGAACGTCGGTGACTCCACCACCTCCCTGGGCAGCCCATTCCAGTGCCTGACCACTCTTTCAGAGAAGTAGTATTTCCTAATATCCAGCCTGAAAAAAAAAAAAAAAAAAGAAAAAAAGAAAGATTAAAGATACACTGATACTGAGATATAACATGGCAAGAATATAACAAGGATCTTAGCTAGACAATACATAATATTTTTCTTTAGGGGAACAGCTTCCCTAAAAACAGTTGCATTTTAATTTCAGATTTTCAATTAATTAATTGGTCCAAAAACTTGTATTTTAGCCTTCTTTTTCTTTTCTATGAGAAGCTTTTCCAATGACGATAGCTAATGAAGGTTCCAGAATCACTGTACAGACTCCTGAAAAGGCAGGAATTAGTCTGAAAATTACTGAATATATGCAATATATTCTGTTCCATAAAATGTATGTAATACATTATGTAATCACAATACATGTATCATCCATGATACATGTGTTGTGGCTACAAGTCTTCTGTACAGTCTTGGGATGCAGGTTGCATTTTCTTGATAAAAATGAAGGCTTTTCAAAAATGAAAGCTCAGATTTACCTATACTTCAATGTAGTTCTTATAAAAACAGACCTTTTTGAGGCATATCGCCTTGTCCTTGGCTCTTCCAATTAGAAAGAGGATTTTTGTCATTCCTGATGAGAGCTAAGCCTTTGTGTAGTGGACAAGTTACCTTGAGATACATATCTAAAGCACAATGTGGTTTTGGTTCAGGTATATGTGAGCTTGATTCCAACTATCACAGTCAAAGTCCTTTGCATTTAAGTTGAAAGAATCAGTTAGTTTCATCTGTAATAAAATGACCCCACATATATAACCCTGGAACAAGACAGAAAATTCCCCTGGCTTGCACAAGGCAGAAATCCTTTGGGCATTAGTGAAATTCTTGAACAAACTGAATTACCAGAGGAATTAAAGTAATATTTCACTATAATCTTGCTGCACATTCCCCTCCATGCTGCCTGACGTGCTATCGCAGGAGGGGTACTAATCAGGACTACCACAGATCTGTTCAGGTGCTTTGCCCTGTGAACCATAAAGGCACATCAATGCAAGCTGCTAGTGCAGATGAAGTCACAGTAGGATAAAGACAACCATGCCAACACAGATTATATCTGTAAACAGGACAAAATAGGCTAAAGACTATAAAGGCACCTTTATGTGAAGGTGTCTCATCCGTGAGGCAGTAACATTTTAACTGTTGTGTCCTAAGCCTGGTAGAGTTGAATGTCCTCAAAATCAGTGTGGACAAGCTCATACCTGCACCCATCCCTGAAAACTTTCCTTTGAAGAAGCAGATATGAAGATTATTTTAGAGAACACCTCCATAAACTTCGTACTGTACAATCATTTATTGATCTGGAGAAGTTTGATTTGTTATGAATCTCTATTTTTCCCTAGAAAAGTGTAACTGAAAAGTTCAGAGATATCACTTATACTCATGTTCTGTGTTTTCTTGTTCCAGTATGTTGAGTGAAGATATTTCATAGCTCTAACTTTTGAATTAAAGTAGAAGTTAAAATAAATTGAATGAAAAATTATGGTCATTTTCAGTGATCTGTTGGCATAACCCATTTTGCAACATGTCCTAAAATTGCATATAGAAAATATCAGAATTTTTAGCAAGAACAAGAACATTCGACAAGAATGTTCAAGATTGTGTATAATACCCACTGGGTACGGTCAACTCAAAAGAATACATGAAAATAACATACTTTCAGGCCAATATATGATAGAATTCTCTTAAAAGATCGTGTGGCATGGAAATAAACCTGTTAAAGGAAGGATTTACTATACTCCATGGGTGTGCTTTGAAGAAGCTTCCACTGTATTCAATTACTATTGATTCATTAGGTACATGAACTGTACAGCTCTAATTAAATACCTTTTTCTTTCCTGCTTTGAAACCAGCAGGGATCCTTAAATAGATTTACTCTGAACTGAAAAAAAGTGATAAAAAGATTAATTAGAAAAATGCTAACCCAAATTCCCCAGCCTTCTTTGCGTCAATTTCCAAGTAACAAGTCATTGTGTTCCTGGCTTTCCCTAAGCAGAAGCAGTAGATGATGTACTTTCCTAAGCTCTTTGATATCTTGGCTTCAGCATGAACTTGCTTTGGCTTGTCCCACAGGCATTCATTGCTTGCTCACACGCAATGTCATTTCAATCTCTGACATGGAAAGAATGCAGAGATGGAAATCCTAGGCAGAAAGAAGGACACAGAAAAGGAGGAATGGTTTTATTTGACTAACTAGGGTTCTGACACACCAACTCAGTGAGCTTTTTCCATTTTAGAGGAAGGTCTGACAACGCACGGTGCTGAGAATGAATCTGGCCTGAGGAGATTTCTACAGTGAAGCTGCAACAGAAGAACCGGGGAATAACTTGCCAGTGGTGAGCTGTGCTGAACTTCCTAGCCCACGCTGTGGAGGATAGCCCATATTGGTGACACAGTGCCTGGCCTGTGTAAATCCTGCGTGCCTTCTGAACTGCCCAAAATATTTCTTTTCATAAGGTTCTTCATCTTCTGGCACTTTCCTACAGCAGTGAAGAACTCAGTCCCTCATATGCCATAGTATCAGTCAAGGCACTGGCTGGCTGTAGTGAAGTGAAAATGTGTCAAACTATCCCACGAGAGGGAAATAAGTCTCTCTCTAAATTGTTCACCACTTAGTGATAAAAAGTCTGTCACCTGAGCTACTTAGCCTTTGATAGTCTCTCACAGAAATAATAATTAGACAGAGGCGATTACAATAGCTTATACTTTCCATCTGCCTTGTAAATATTAGCTAATCTGACACAGTAACAGTCATCTTATTCCTTCAGTGTCTTCTCATGCATTAGTTAATGGCTAGATTTCCTTATAGCACATGTGCATTCTACGCATCAGCCTTCTCCAGAGCAGTAATGCATCAAAGTAATTATTTCTGATTTTACACACTTGCAGGGGTGTCAAAGCAGGCATTGCACAGTAGAAGGCAAATGTTGCACCATTTTTTTTGTCAGAATCCTCAGGATACTCCTACTGGTACCTGCTCCTGCCCAACCCCAGGCTCGACCCACTCTGCCCTGTGCCCAGGGGTTAGACATTGGCACAAGCTGCCCAGGGAAGTGGTGAAGTGCCCATGCATGGAGGTGTTTAAGAGATGTGTGGATGTGTTACTAAGAGACATGATGTAGTGGTAGACTTGATAGTGTTGATTGTTAGACTTGTTAATTTTGAAGGTTTTTTCCAATCAAAAAAATAAGTCTATGATTTTATGATCCTATGATTCTACGTTCTCAATTATTTTTATGGAATAGAAAATTCCACCTCTGACCTTTAATTAACCCATAAAATCCTGTAACATATACACCTGCATATGTGTTACTGGACTCAGTGGATTTTCCTACTGAAAGATTTCTTAGACTCAGTTGACTTCAGATAATTTCCAATACAGTTCCTTAGTTCTGCTTCATTTTTCAGTGTCTTCCTGCTTTGTGATGAAATAACATATTTACTGGTGAGAAAGGATAAAAATTTCCCTATGCCTGCTACATCCAATGCTGTAATTGTGACAAGCTGCAGTTTAATCAAAGTTCTTCCAAGGTATCTACTTCTGCTCAGCTTGCACCAGGAATCCATACCAATCTGCAGTTACCTTTACAAAACAATAAATTTTCACCAGTTGTCATGAACTCTATATACAATTCAGACAAATGCTGGTCTACCATCAGGACTGTTTTTTCAACTTAAGTATGCCTTAGTCTGTCAAGTGAACAGAAGGAGGAAGACATTCCTTTTGTACATGTAACAAGAAAAATGTCAAGAGTATCATTATTTTAAACTGAGCTGGGCAGAGTGAAGGGTAATATATAGTATAGAGCAATACAGCATGGAATGGACTAAACAATGCACTGAACTTCATTTCATCAGCAATTTGCTGACTCTCATTTCATTTACCGGCATCAATAAGTGCAGCTAATAAGGTACAAATCCCATTCCATTCTTCTGAATGGGTGTAGTTCTGCATTATGGAGTAATTTCATTTTCACAACATCACTAAAAGAATGCTATTTTCTTCATATTCAGGATACTTTCAATCTAGCTTAAAATATAGGCGGGCAATAACTTAAACAATGCTTCAGACCCTGTTCCCCTCTCTTTCTTCAACAATTCCCTACATTCACATATTATTTTCAGATGCTGGAAAAAGAGGGCAAAGTTTTAAAAAGAACTCTAAAGGGCACAAATTTCATTTTCTTATAGGTCATTTTTATAGTCCAAATACCTTCACTAGAAAATGACTAAATCACTGCACAATTATTTGAAAATTCAGTGCTTGGTTTCTTTCACTGCTTTATAGGAGTATAGAAAAAGCCTTAGAATTATCTATGTAGTCCAAAGGATAAATTTAATTTTAACAGGCTTCATTGCTTCATTTCTGCTAATTGCTAAAGCCAAAAGGAAGTCTGTCAAAGGTCAGTAATTCCCCAGCATCATCTGAAAGATGAATGTATATTATCAAATAAGATTACATATTACATTCATCCTTTAGAGGGCATTCTGTGAATAGGGAATATGCTCTGGGTAACACTAAGGGTCAGATCTACTCTGGTATTTATTTCCATATCTCCACTTAATACAATGAAAATGCATGGGTTACACTGCTTACAGAAATTACTCTTTGTCTTTAAATGTTTATTCTTAAAGCCTAAGCTGACCTAAACCTTTTCAAATGATTCTACATTTCTCCTCAATAGATTTCATATATACCTTTCAACTGTTAAATTCTGTTTATGCTTTTCTATAGATTGAACTCGTCTGAAGTCAAGAAGTTGAGCCAGCCAAGGGGAATGGTTGTAGTTTGTTGCCCCATAGCCTTCACCAGTTGGAAATGTTTTGTATCTGACTTATCTGTTCCTGAGTTTAATGAAGTAGGTATATTTAAAAGGAGAGTTCTAGACACCATTGTGTTCGCTATTAATTAATTAATTTCAAGAGTTTTATCAGAATGTCACTCCGTAAAAATAAAAGACTGTTTTAAATAGCAGGTGGTCTCTGGTTCATTCATAAGAATCATAGAATCATAACATCATAGAATTATTAAGGTTGGAAAAGACCTCTAAGGTCATCTAGTCCAACCATCAACCCATCACCATTATGCCCAATAAACCATGTCCCTAAGTGCCACATCTACACATTTCTTGAACACCTCCAGGGATGGTGACTCCACAACCTCCTTGGGCAGCCTGTTCCAATACCTTACCACTCTTTCTGAAATTTCCTAGTATCCAACCTCAACCTCCTTGGTGCAAATCAAGGCCATTACCTCTCATCACTAGCTATCTGGGAGAAGTGGTTGACTCCCACCTCATTAGAACTTCCTTTAATGTATTTGTAGAGAGTGAAATGGTTTCCCAAGTTCCCTCTTCTCCAGATTAAACAATCCCAGCTCTCTCAGCCACTCCTCATAAGACTTGTGCTCCAGACCCCTCACCAGCTTCGTTGCCCTTCTATGAACATGCTCTAGGGCCTCAATATCTTTCTTGTACCAAGGGGCCCAAAAATAAACAGTACTCAAGGTGCAGCCTCACCAGTGTCAAGTACACAGGACAATCACCTCCCAGCTTCTGCTAACTACAGTATTTCTGATAGAAGCCAGGATGCCAGTGGTCTTCTTGGCCACCTGGGCACACTGCTGGCTCGTGTTCAGTCAGCTGTCAACTAACATCCCCAGATCCTTTCCTTCCATGCAGCTTTCCAGACACTCTGTCCCAAGCCTGCAGTGTTGCATGGGGTTGTTGCGACCAAGTGTAGGACTCAGCACTTGGTCTTGTTGAACTTCATCCCACTGACCTCAGCCCTTCAATCTAGTCTACCCAGATCGCTCTGTAGGGCATTCCTACTCTCAGGTAGATAAACACGTCTTCCCAACTTAATGTTAACTGCAAACTTATACAAATCATCAATAAAGATATTAAACAAGACCAGCCCCAGTACTGAACCCCGGGGAATGTCACTCATGATGAGTCACCAAATGGATTTAACTCCATTCACTACCGCTCTCTGGGCCAGACCATCAAGCCAGTTTTTTACCCAGTGAAGAGTACACCTATCTAAGCCATAGACTGCCTGCTTCTCCAGGAGAATACTGTGACTGAAAATTTTTACTAAAGTCTAGGTACACTACAACCACAGCCTTGCCTTTTACCAGCAGGGAAGGTTATGGAACAGACTGCCTTGAGGCTGACAAGCCTGTAGTTCCCTGCACCCTCTTTCCGGCCTTTCATGTAGATGAGAGTCACATTAGCAAGTCTCCAGTCATCTGGGACCTCCCAATTTGACCAGGACTACTGATAAATGATGGAAAGCAGCTTAGCAATCACTTCTGCCATCTCCCTCAGTACCCTTGGGTGGATCCCATCTGGCCCCATGGACTTACAACAGACCAGGTGGAGAAGCAGGTCTCTAACTGCTTCCTCTTTAATTGTGGGGTTTATTCTGTTCCCCATCCCTGTCTGCTAGCTCAAGAGGCTGAGTACCCTGAGGATAACTGGCCTGACTATTAAAGACAGAAGTAAAGAAGGCAATGAGAACCTCAGCCTTTTCCACATCCTCCATGGTAATTTGCCCACTGCATCCAATAAAAGATGGAAATTCTTCTTGGCCCTCCTCTTGCTGTTAATATATTTATAAAAACATTATTTATTGTCTTTAACAGTGGTGACCAGATTACGTTTTTGCTGGGCTTTCACCTTTGTAATCTTCTCTCTGCATATCCTAGCAACTTCCTTGTGCTCTTCCCAAGTTGCCTGCCCTTTTTTTCTCAAAGTCTCAGCAAAAGTTCAGCCAGGTCAGCCTTCTTCCCCACTGGCTCATCTTACGGCACAGATCTGTTCCTGCACCTTTAAAATTTCTTGATAAATGTCCAGCCTTCCTGGATCCCTTTGCCCTTTAGGACTGACTCCCAGTGGGTTCTCTCAACCCGCTCTCTGTCCTAAGCAGTTCAAATTCTGCCCTTCAGAAGTACAAGGTAGAAGTTTTGCTGACCCTCCCCATTTCAAGAATAGAGTACTCTACCATTTCACGGTCACTCTGCCCAAGACAGCTTTCAACCACCACGTCTCCCACCATTCCTTCTCTGTAAACAGCAGGTTTAATGGGGCGCTTCCTCTGGTAGACTCTGTTACCTACTGTGTCAGGAAGTTATATTCCACACACTCTAAGAGTCTTCTAAACTTCCTCCTATCTTCTGTATTGTATTTCTAGCAAATGTCAGGTAAGTTGAAGGCCCCCACGAGAACAGAGGCTAGCAATTGCACGACTTCTGCTGGCTGCTCACAGAATACTTCATCTGTCTCTTCATCCTGACTGGGTGGCCTGTAACAGATTCCTAGGACGATGTTAGCCTTAACATTACTGAAAATAAGAATTAACATTACAGGCTAAGAACGAGTAAAAATATACACCTAGCACATTATTAAATATTTTATTTAGTCTTTTGGTAGAAGTGACTTTTGCTATGAATTTCTTGAAAGCTGTCCTCATCGGTGATTCTACTCACATGGTTATGGAAACCAGAACAGTAAGGACAACTGGACTAGATGCAAGTTCCAGCAATGAAAAGGACAGAAAATCTTGAAATATAAGATACAACTTAAAAAATCAACCAACTTTGATCAAAGAAATGTATGGACACTTGAAGAAGACAGTTTAAAATAAATTGGGATAGTGTAAAGGAAGGAAATGAGAGGAATAGGGTATTTTTATTAAACAAATACAGAAAACATATCAAAAGATTAGCTTGGTAAAAGAAAAGAGGGGGTTGTGTATCATGAAAGCTTTCTAACAGAAAGATAAAGAGAGATAGGATCCTCAAAGTCTCTTTAGGCTCAAAGAGAGTCCAAGATCTTTCCTGCAATCATTTAAAACAGGTATGGTTAAATGTTGGGAATACACTTCCATGAAGAAAATTCATAATGTACTTAATCTTAGCTCTTGTTAATATCTTACCATGTAAAAATAAAAATATTCTTTGGTGTTATTTGTATGCCAAAAGTTGGCATTAAGCATGTGTCAGTGAGTTAATCAATGGCATTAAAGATGAAACTAGAGGGTAGTTTTTCAGAGATTCTCATCTGAACTCCTGTACAAAATTTGAAAGATTACATAAGTTTGAGCTGTTGGTTTATGTAACCAAATGTGCAAAATTACCCATAATGTTGACTGTGCAGCAATAACTTTCAGACAAAGGAGAATAAAAAAGTTAAATTTCTGTGCATATTCTGTTTCCTAGAAAAAACTACCTTGTCATTTGTACCTTGAAATTAAACCCAAAGCAAGTTATTCACAGAGTCAGCGGCTCTGTTTTCCCTGATCACTGTAATGGTACATTGTGCTCTGAAGTATACAAGATTTCTCTTTCAATATATTATTTTCACTGAAAAATTTTGCCAAATAAGGACAGATTGTTATGAGAATAAATGTCATCTCTTCCACCAGTAAAAGTTTTGCATCCCTCAGAACTGCCAGAGCTTGACAATTTTAAGTCTCTAACCTTCCAACACATTCTGAATACATCTCGTTGACAGCACTTTCTGCAATCCTAAAAACTCAAGTATTGCTAGTGAGGATAATTTTTAAATTCACACTATGTCTCTAAAATCAGTCTGATATCTACAGTACAGCATAAGAACACTCAGAGGCATCTAAAACCTTTCAAATATATTTATTTTCCTAAAATCTCAAAGAACACAAGAAATAATGCAGTAAACAGTTCCCAGGGAGACTAATAGTTCCCAGTTGAGAATCCAGTTGACAAACTAGGAACTGTAAGGGAAGTATTTATAGGGTTAAAAGATATAAAGAGGGAGTAAAAAAAAAAATAAATCTATTTATCAGGACCAAGACAAATTTCATGTACAACATGAAAACAAAGTGAATTCAAAATCCAAGTTTGTTTATATGTATGCATATGTAGGTATCTGTGAGTTTGCGTTTGTAAGGCCATCCACGCCTCTCCCATTTACTCATTCAATTTTTCCTCTCTGAGACACTATTTACCACAATATACTATGGTTAAAATGTAGTTTGAGATCCTTGAGAAATGTCATCTATATTATTTTTTTGCATGTTAGTTAAATATTAAAATGTGTAAGTCACCAAACATTTGACTAAGCATGTCTGTATTTTTTGAGACTGTCTATGTCTTTTAAGTAACATAAAAGGCAAACTAGACCAGTTTGTTGGATGTGTCACTGTGAGCATACATAAACCTAGAAACCAACTACAAAAAGAATGGACAAGGCAGAGACTTTGGTGTCGGAATTTATGTCTTTTGTCTTCATTCTAAACTTACCTGAAGAACAGCAAGTCCTGAGAGCAGAGAGAGACTATCCAGCATTAGAAAGCAGGCAGATCTGACTATGCAGAAATGGTGATCCTGTTTTTAAAGCAGAGCTAAGCACAGCAAGTGTACTGTCCTCATTCTGTGAGAGAAACGCGAACAAACACATGCAGGCACCTTAGAGACCAGCCTAAACACAGTCAACAGCAGCTGAAGTAATAGTCCACCTTCCAGACTGAAAAACATCTGACACATCAGTCTGAAGATGATTGGCAGGTCAGCTTCAGTCCTCACTTCTGTTTCAGATGCAGCCGAGGTTCAGCCAGGTTCACTTTAAATTTAATTGGGATTCTGGTAACATTAAGCCGCTGCCACAGGCAGTGATTAGAGAGCAGTGCAGAATCAGCCTTTCTGAGTGTCTGTATTTAATTTTTATTAGAAAGGGATGATTTTATACCTAAAATTAATGCCTCAGAAAACAAAGGTAGATGATGCAAATCTGTCCTCTGGTTTCATAACAGCCACAAATAGTTACCTGAAAACCTAGCAGCATTCGTGATAAGAGTACTCCTACACAGCACAGCCTGGCTGGCTCAAGATTACTTCCACATGAAATACAGGAACATGTATAAATCCCATGAAGCTCTTCTCTGAATTTAACATTCTACAGAGTGACACCTGTCTCATTACCTCTGATAGAGTCCACTCAGCCCTGCTCATCAGAGTAGGTGTGGTATGCATGGAGAAAAATAGGGGCTGCAACGCCCAAGAAAAAACTAATTGCTAGAAAGAAAGAGGTCAGAGAAGCCTGAGTTGGACTTCAGCTAAAGTACAGAAGAAGAAGTTTTGTACAGTACCATCCATCATCAGGGCTGTAAGTAATAATGCTTGTGCTTCTACTGCCCAGCACCAGGTACAGGACCCATACAGGCAATGTCTTTTTTTCTCCCTCTCAGTCTTAGCAGAACAGCTGATACATGTATGTAATAGTTCTTCTTCTCATGAATCCATATCAGAAATGCTTTTCCTGACAAACCAAGGGGAAATCCGAGTGCAATTCAATTAGTGAAAGCAAATGGGGTCACCTATCACCTGCAGCCTAATGGGATCGCCTGATAGGGCACTGGAAACGTCTGTATACCCCAAAGCACCCTGCAGTTAAGATTTCATAGAGGACAGTGAAGTACTTGCCCCCAAGTAGTTCACAGATGGAATAGAGGATCTGCCTTATTAATGAATTCAGATTTCATAACAACTAGGCTTGACTCAAGTTAATGTGAAGATTCAAAGAGAGTAGCAGAAGACATTGTCTGAAATAATTTAGATGAATGATGTTCTTTAATTAATTTCAAGGTCCATTGAGCACAGTCATATTAAATCTAAAACTTGTGCATAACAGAGTAAACATTTCTAAAGCATTTACTTAAGCAATACCTAAAGTCTGATATAAACTTAACTGTGAAAATCCAATAGTAACAAAGTTAGGACCTTGGTGTCATTCCTCACTGCCATCCGCATTTAGTTTTACTACATTTTATGACTGGGAATTTAAGAGAAAAAATTCTGAGGAGTCCTCTGGGGACAGAGTAAAATTTAAGATTCTAGCTATAACTGTGTCTTTCATCATTTTCAGTGGTGTAAACCAGTTTCATTGTAGTTTTCAGATCTGAACACTCTGTATTTTTCCCAAAGGTTCCCTCACAGTATGATGGGAGATTATGACCAGCTGTCAGCCTCTGCACAGAGGGTGAACCAGTCTCCTTGGCAATGATGAAGAGTGGTAGCTGCATGTGGCTCATGCCGCTGCTGTTCACATGGTTGCAGCATTTTGGTAGGGAGAGGAATCTCCTCTTAATAGCTTGCAAGGAGATCCCCTAAAACATAAATCTCTGAAACATCCAACAAAGTAAAATGGAGTTTTAAGTGCACTGCATAAATGCACTGCTGATAGCTACATTTTAAGGGTGTTGTGTTATTAACAAGACATAAAGCATTTCAGAGATCGCAGATGGACTTTGCTATCTGGACAGGACAGTGTTCAATGAAGAGAGGTCAAAGGCTGTTGCAGTTCTAGGAAGAAATATTTAGAAAGCTATAACACAGTATTCTTCAGTTATTTAACCAAGTTCTTCTTGTATCAATAAGAAAAGGTGCTTTCACTTTGGAAATGAGGGCCAATCACTATGGCCTCCCCAGCTCCAACATGTCCAGTTTCTAAGAAAAAGTTGATTTAATGATTTGCTGGCAAAGTACCCCAAAAAAAGCCAGATAGATAGATAGAGATCAAAATCATCTCTCACCCTCAGAATAATGTGGTAGCAGCAAATACATCATAACTATGGTCTCCACCTGTTCCCCATGCTACCTGGGAAGGAACTGTGCTGCTACAGCAGCGTGCTAAATAAAGACAAATGAGGAAGCATTTGCTGAAGAATTTGCCTAGACTGTTAAAATCAATGGAAATTTTGCTTCAGAGAGATTCTGACAAGGAAAACCACTTATGCAAAAGCATCCAAACTTTCTAGAAGAAATTTCATTTTCCTCTAGGAAAAAAGAGATGCAGTTTTCTGTCAGGAAAATCAAAATTATGGGTTTTTGATTGCCCACCTGCAGGTACCCCATCCATTACACTCTCTGCTCACAGTAAGAAAGCAAGCAGGCAACAGCAGTCCCTCAGGAAGCTGCTATCTGCTGCAGACATCATAATCTACCATACCATTAAGGCTCTAGGTATTCCTTTCACATATTCCCACTTACCTATTATTATTGTTGTTGTTGTTTCAGATAAATTGTGCTCTGGGCAGCCTAGTCTAGTGTTTGGCGACCCTGTCCATGTTAGGGGGGTTGAAACTAGATGATCTTTGAGGTCCTTTTCAACCCAGGCCATTCTACGATTCTGTGATGTTTTCTAGTTGTACAGGTAACATTTCAATAATTCTTAAAATCCATATTGACTCCGGACAGGAATACCTTGCAGGAGAACAGCTCCAGGAAAGGATCTGCTAGATCCTACCGCAGAAGGTAAATTACTTTTTACTGAGTGTCTTCTAGGATATGTTCAAAAGTCTCCAGCTACAGAGCAATGTACAAACTGCATTATTTCTGCCAACATGGATCCACACCTATATGAAAGTTTAATTTCCATATGAATTTCATGGGACATGGAATGTTATCCCTGGAGTCTAGGAGGAATTAAGTAAAATAAGATGCTAATCAATGGCATCACCTGAGATAAAATCATAGGGGGGAAATAAAGGAGGATGTTGTAGTTTATAAAAATGTCCTGGAGATCAACAGACTTTTCTCTCCTTTGCAGAATTTCTCTTTTACATCCACATCAGCAATTCTGACCCCAAAATTTACCTTCTTCTAAGAGCAATGCCAAATTTCCTAAGGATTTATTTTGCCTCCATTGGGCATATTTTTGAGTGGGGTGCTACCTAACTCACAAAAATGTAGTAGAGTGTAGCCTATTATCTGTAACTTCTTCTATAGAAAAATGATCATGTTAAAGAAGTTAAGATTGGAGGCAACCTGGACTGTAGTGACTATGCCCTGGTTGAGTTTGTGATCTTGAGGAATATGGGCCCAGAAAAAAGCAAAGTTGGGACCCTAAGCTTCAGAAGAGCAAATTTTCAGCTGTTTAAGGAATTATTGAATTAGATCCCCTGGGAGGCTGTCTTTAGAGATAAGGGAACAGATCAGAGCTGGCAGCTCCTTAAGGAAAGCTTTCTGAGAGCACAGGAGCTCTCCATCCCCCAGCACAAGAAATCAAGCAGAGGAGGCAGGAAACCAGCATGGCTGAGCAAGGGCCAGCTGGTCAAACTGAGGAAAAGGAAAGACGTACTGACTGTGGAAGCAGGGACACGTGGCCCAGGAAGAATATAGGGATGCCATCTGAACGTGCAGAGATGTGTTCAGGAAAGCCAAGGTGCAGATGGAACTGAACTTGGTGAGGGATGAGAAAAATAACAAGGGAATCTGCAGTTTCATTGGTCAGAAGAGACAGATAGACTAAGAAGAGCGTACCCCCTCTGACAAATGAAAATGGAGAATTGGCTACACCAGACATTGAAAATGCTGAGGTACTCAATTAGTTCTTTGCCACAGTCTTCATGGCAGTCAGGCTTCCTACATCTCTCACATCTCTGAACCTCTGGGCAGGGGTAAGGGGAGTGGAGCCCTGGGCAACCTGATCTAGTGCCTGAACTACTGGGTGGCAACCCATTAGTTGCCACCCCAGGGCAGAGTGAGATTAGGTGATCTCTGAGGGCCCTTCCAACCTAAGCTATCCTATGTTTCTAAGATTCTATGATTGTATGACTGCTTTAAGGAAAACTCTGTTGGCCATGACCAACCAAATTCAAAGAAAAGGAAAACTGGTTGTGATGTTTATCCTTTTTAACTCTGTACATCCAACAAAAAGATACAACCCATTAGAATCTGCAGTTGTCATACTCTCATTTCAAACGGACAATCTACACGTCTGAGACAGTAAAACTTGGTGGTCTGAACCTATAAACAAATAATCACAATGACAGTCCCAGACACTAGTATATTTGCAATCAAAGCTGCCTCTGCGGAAAGAATTGAGACAAATGGCAGAGTGTAAGCTGCACAAACCAAAAACAGAAACCAGGCGTAAGGGAATTAAGAAGTAGCAAATAGCAAGCATCTGCAAGAAAACTGCTGATTTCTGAACAACCTCTCTTACTAGGCTAGATGGTTTGTTTGCAAAAAGCATGGGTAGATGCCAAAGCATCCTTAATTTTGGAGTGATGAACACCTGTTTCTAGTGCTTCTAAGGAGCTTTGCAGAGAGAGACAGAGCATTCTGAAACTGAGACATATAGATCAGTGTTAGGGCTGGCACCATGGTTGTTCACTGCCAATTCAAGCCTGCAAACAGCACTGACATGGACAAAGCCTGAGTAGATTTTTAAAGGAACAGTACTTCTGCTACTTAGCAGCATCTTGATGCCTTTTGCTGTTATCTCTGCTTTCATGACCTTCTATCACTCATTGTGTTCCAGGGCAAAACCACTGTGTGATTTTGTACAATTTCCACTTTGGTTTTTTTTCATTTCGTAAGGCACCAGACATTCTCTTTTCATCTGTGCCTTTACCCTTCTCTGTGACACTGATGTCAGCTATGAGCAATATTCCATTATTCTAGTATCCAACACAGAGTCTCTTATGTAAGAATATATTACATGCCAAGGCCAAAATTCCAGTTGCTCTGTATCTCCACTTCAGTCTTAACTGTGTGAATGAGTATGTCTGAAAATCAAGCCCACACAGACTTGCTCAAATTCTCTATTACATTTGTACATCTGTTTGTACATCTGCTTTAGAGCAGGTCCAGAGTGGGAAGAGAGATTGCCACCCTCTTTGATCTCAAGAAGATCAGCATTGTAAGCTCGCCATGAAAGGAAGACTCTGAGAACACCTGGGATTTGTATCTCCAGAGCCATCCCTCTGGGACTCTGACAATATTTTGCGTCACTAAATGCTTTCTTAACATCACAAATACATCAGCCCTTGCAGCCCTTTAGTCCTTCCTGAAAGTTAGTTTTCATTGTCAAGCTTTCTGTCCCAGGACATTGTCATCCCAGTCACCTCAAACTTCTTTCCTTCTTGGCCATAGCTAGCTTTTATGAGATCTATACTTTCTTCTCTCGAAGCTTGTTTTTCACTTTGGACTGCAGCCTGCCTTGTCCTGGCTGGACAGGTCACTTCAGTGGGCAATGGTCCCCAAGGGACAGACCAGAAGACATTCACTTGAACTAGAAGTACTACTGAACGTTAAAGTAGTTTTCTTAACCTCTCACTACAACCTTTTTCCATGTTCCAAAAACATGGCAAGGCTTCTCATTGTCAAGCAAAGAGATCACAGAATCACAGAATTGTAGGGGTAGGAAGGAACCTCCAGAGATCATCGAGTCCAACCCCCCTGCAGAGCAGGCCCCCTACAGCAGGCTGCACAGGTAGGCATCCAGGCTGGTCTTGAATATCTCCAGATAAGGAGAATCCACAACCTCCCTGGGCAGCCTGTGCCAGTGCTCCATCACCCTCACTGTGAAGAAGATCCATCGCATATTGGTGCGGAACTTCTTATGCTCCAGTTCATGGCCATTTCCCCTTGTCCTGTCCCCATAGACCACTGAAAAGAGGTTGGCCATCTCTTTGACTCCCACACTTAAGATATTTATAAACATTAATAAGATCCCCTCTGAGTCTTCTTTTCTCAAGGCTGAACAGACCCAGTTCACTCAGCCTTTCAAGATCTGTGTTTGTGCCTTTCCAGGGCCATGATCAATTGGAGAGGAAATGAGATGTAGAGAGGATGGCAGTAATTTATAATTACAACCCTTTATACAGGATGATGGGGTACATAGTATCCATCAAAGACAAGTAATTGCTTAGTAGATACTGAGTCAGGCTTGTTATTTTCCACCAACTGGCAAGGACACCATCCCAACAGCTGAATATGCTTTCTCTCATGTTGAAAGCTTTCTGCTTAAGACTAATACTATGTTTAAAAGTATGCTTAACATTATGACAATATAATGCTGTTCCTTTACTTTGCTGAAGGCATCCATATGAAGTATTAAATGGCTTGGAAAATCTGGCAAAGTTAGCAGTGGTGCTGTTCTCTTTCTTTACTCTAAGAACCAAAATACAAACTGTCCCAATGTAGCTTAGCCAAACACCAAAATGCATTCATCTGTCTTCTTTCTCTATTTGTGGTAGTCTGTTGGCATTGTATATGGACATTATTCCATCACGTGTTTTATTGTCTCTTTCCTAAAAGTACCCCGAAGGATAAAACTCACTTATAACCTGCACAAACTAGCCAGGGATTGCTCTCAGTCTTTCTTCCTAATCAAATTCTAAATTCAGAAGAATATCCTGATCACACGTAGCTAGTCTTTCTATTGTTTGCTGAAAATCACAGTCTCATTTGAATATGTCATTAGACATTCCTGATGGGGCCAGATAAGTGGAATACTGAAAAACAACTATATCCAATAAACAGATTACACTATTATAAACACTCCCAGTGTGGAAAGGTCAGATTTCCTACTGCCCCACCATCACCCTTCAGGTCACCTTGGGGCATCTGGGATATGCTAAGGTCCTCTGTTAAAAATATGAGGATATAGATATGGCAAATTAGAAAATTTAGCACTTCATCAAATATGTATGAGATTTGGAGTCACATTTACCTACAAACAAGCCACCTAGGTTAGGACATCACTACCTGTCTTTCCCCCAGGACATGGGATTCCTTTGTCATTTCCTATATTCACATCTCACTCTGCTCTTGTTTTTGACTAGTAGCTTCTCTAGGTTTTGACCTTAATTCAAGGACTTTCTTTGGGGGGGTGGGGGGAGTGTCTCGATGTGATAACAAATGCATTTAGTTCATCCTTGAGAGAACACGTCCATTAACTTCTTTAAAACACAATCTAAAGGCTTGCAGTGTTGTACTGTCCTTCAATTTCCTATTTGCACTTCTTCTGATATATTTGGCCTGATAATTTAGTTTGATTAGCCTGAGCTTAGGTTCACAGAATAAGGCCTATTAAAAAGCTTTGCTTTTTCTCTCTCTCCACATAAAACTATTTCTTACATCTCTTCAACTAGGGCTCCATTTCAAAGTATTTTACATAGATATAACTTAGGCTACAGACCTTCCTGAGATACTTTGGTGGAATTCTGTCCCCTGTTCCTTGACTATATCATCAAAGTATAGATATTTCTCTTCTTTCTCCTCACTCCAGTCTTAAAATCCAAATATATTTGTTGGCTGCAGGCCATACAGCTTTGCTGCTGTCTCCTAAGCAAAGTGAAGGGTGTCAATAATTGACCCAGTTGCTGTGGTCTAATTTAGATTTGTTTTATCACGTACTCTGATCTCTAACTAAAACACTCTATCCACTCATCAGTCTAAGCATAAATAGGCATCCTTACAATAAAGACTTGGATGCTCTTCAGAACAGCAGCTACTTCTTTTATTAGGCATGATACACAGCGTATCAACCAGTAAATATTTCTTTGTGCAATCAAACTCAGGAAATAATAGTTATGTTATTCATATTTTTGGGATAGCACAGCATAATTTATCAGCACCTGCATTCATTGTCACATATCTGACAACTGATTTACAGCTTTTAACACCTCGATACTCACCTAAAGATAATCACTGGTAGCCGTCTTGTTATTGCTCCCCTGGCATCTCAAGGATGTTTATTCATGGGCCTCTGCCTGTCTTCCTGTCACTTTGGTCCTGCTCTCATGTCAGAAGATCTGAGCCCGTGTCATCAACTGTATTTCTCAGTGTCATCATAGAATAATCATTTGTATTTCTACTCATTTTTCACTAAGCCTTGATCAAAACTAAAGTCACTGTCTAGAGCTGTCATAGCTTTCTAGTATAATCTTTTTTCCTAAGCCATTATGTAGGCTTTCTTCTCCACTGTGGAGACAAACAGAAAAAAGAAAGCAAATCACTATGGAAGAAAAGCTTTCGGAGACCCTATTTTTGTGTCCTGCTTCATGATTATGATATTTCAACCACATTTGTATAACTTTGTCTCTTTTTCTCTCTACTCTTCCATAGTAGCACCAGTCCTCATCAGGGCTTCAGCTCCTCTGCAATGTACTCTCCATTAGTGTCATGCCACAATCTCAGTTCCACAGCTTCTCTTTTCAGCTTCATTGCAATCAAAAGCTAAAGTTGCTAGTTCTCTCCTGCTCCTTGCTTATCTGGGAACAGAGCATAGAGAATAATTTTACCTTGAAATGTCATTATTACTGGTGTGAGATTTCTGTTGTTGTATTTAGAAATATAGGGCACCCGATGCAGCACTGGAGCTGCTCGCAGAAGAATTTTTTATGAGAAGCCAGTGAGATTTATCCAATCCTTTAGTCATACCTTAAGGTTCATACTGCATCTTTAAGGCTTGACTCTCGTGCAGGTACAGGGGAAAAAAAAAAAAAGACAAAATCATATTATGCGTTTTGATATGTAATTTTTCTTAGGTAATGGGGACTATGATAAAATACAAATACAGCCTAAAAATTTACAGTCTTACATCTGCTCAATTAACATTAGCAAAGAGATTTCATATCTAGAAATATCATGAAGTTATTTTTTCTATTTGAAGTAGCAAATCAGATGTAAATACATCTATTTACAAACACTATGCAAAATATTTTGTGTTTCCATAAAAATAATTTAAGTATCACAGCAAAGATAAATTCAGCTAATTGAGAAACTCATCATCACACAAGAAACTCTTACACCTACACTAGCACACACAGTTAGAGTAGTGAGTGCACCTAAATGTGCAGAACTAGGTGTAGCTTCATCAATAGTATGTTCAACATTATCCATTGGAAAACAGAGCTGAGATCCTGATAGGTATATAACATACGCATTCATAGACTTGATTTTGCTGTATATAGCAGTTGACAAATATTTTTAGCAGTCCTTCACTTATGACACTACTGCTTTTCAGTAGCACGGTACAACACTTCTTTTCACTGGGCAGCTAATGTCCCTGATGCATTCCTTGTGTGTATGTAGTTCAACTGCTAGCTCTACATATAAAGACTCTCTTGTTGTATTTCCCATTGCTAACATGCCATATTTGATTAGCTAACAAAAGAACATTTGTCAAAACTCAGAGTATTTAATAACCAATTTAATAACTAGCCTAACATTTCAACAGATACACTCTATAACAGAGAAATTTCTATTGGGAATTCAAGCAGATCTTTTTCAACAGCGGTCTCCATCTGCAAGAACATTTTTTCTAATGTCAACAGAAGTTGAAGCAACATTAAATTTTGCCAAACTCCAGATGCAAAACTGTTTTTTTTAATTTAAACAATCTTCAGAGTAAAAAGCCAAAGTCTCAAAGACTGGAGCTTAGAACAATCCATACAAAAAAATAAGGACATAACTCTTTAAATCTGTTGACAACTGTAAGCAAACCACAGCATTTTTCAGTTTCACAGATAAGCAAAACTAGACAATCTATGTGAAAACATTACTTGATTATAAAACTAGCTAGACAACTCACACTAAAGCCGAGCCAGGGTTTCTAAAATTCTGTGTCAATCAACAATGAAGCTCTGTCCTTCAGTGTGAAAAAAAACACGAAGCCTAACAAACAATAAATCTACTAACATAACAAACACAAGCACCATAACATGTTTTTAGACAAGAGGTTTGTTTCAATATGCCTAAATGATACCTGCTTATGCCTATATTATTTGAAAAAGTATGAGGTAGAAATGGGATTGCTAGCATTTTTGAAGCACTGGAGCAATACAAGAGGTCAGAATATCACTACTCAGTTTTCTTGAAATTCTTTATTTTTCTTCAAGACTCTTAACGCAAATTGCAGGCATATTACCAAGTTTAAAGGACACTTTGCTGTATGCTTCATCAAATTTTCTTTTCCAGCACACATCTTTCCATTTTTATTATGGCCCGGAGCATTGTATGAGGGTGAAATGGCAGATGGCCTCACAAAGTTATTTACGTTCTGTTGTGTGTTCCACAGCCCACAAAACCTGCTGTGCTTTATCAAGATTTTTATATTCTTTGCTCACAGAATTCAGAATAACTTTTTCGAACCAGCTTTGCCTTACTATTCCAATTTCATTCATCTTACTGTTGAACTGCCAATATGGGAGCCTGAAAGTGGCTGTAAGATAACTGATTTGATGAGGCATGTCTTTGCACTTGTGCTCAGGACAGTACAATGCTGATCCCACATAATGCATGGTAAAAACAAAATTTCACCTCCTTTTGGAAGAGTCATTCCAATGCATTTCCTAGTTTATAAAGGAAAATATATTCAGTTGTCAGGTCCTTGAATATGTTCGATTGTTAGGTCATCAACACTGTGAAACTTTCCGTGGTCTAAATTTTGCTTTCGTATTTTGGCAAAAAAAAAATGTCACTTGGAATGATTTCATGTACTAGAAAATAACTAGAGGTAAGAGATAAAAATATTTTAAGTTAACATTCAAAGCAAAGCAAAGCAAAGACATTAAGAGTGTGTTATTTTAAAAGGAAGTAAAAACTCTTCTATGTGTAAGAAAAGGAAAACATGTCAAGAATCCTGACTTCTAGTCTGAGTTTTAGTGAATCCTTCATTTATGGTTTTAGTCAAGTTTCTTGTGCCCTGCACTGAGGATTAATGCCCACTGATCGTGCTGACAGTTCTCAGCAGTTCATTTGTTCTCGGTAAAGCATGTTGAGACCTAAATTTGGGTATTTGTGAAAATGAGCAAGAACTAAGTAGAAAGCAAGTTTGAGAGAATTCCAAATTCTACCACTTTCCAGGGACCATCAAGCATTCAAAGTGCTACAAGGAGATGTATCCTTTCAATCGGAGTGATTGTCTCCATCTTCTTCTGCAGAAAGTTTTGCTCCAAAATCAAGACAGAAATTACCATGTATGAATTTAATGTTAAATAGCCATTAAATAAAAAGCACAAGTCATTGATGCAGCCAGCGCTGGAGCTTCAGTTTGGTTTTAAACAGGCAAATGCTCTAATTATGACCAGAGAACTCAATTTATTCTGGGAACTCAGAAACAGGCCAGTAGTTTTATGAGGAACACCAGCCACTTTGGAGTTACGTGCTAATTGTCACTTTAGGCCTTCAGTTACATTTGTGAACCATGTCCTGACTCTGAGGAAACAAGGAAAAAAGAATAAAAGCAAGGTCCATAAAGGTACTTGAAAGTTCAGTTTTTCCATTTCTAAAATGCATCTAGTGATCTATACTTTGCACTAAAGCATTGCTGTGTCAGTGCTAACTGTATCATTTCTTTGCTCATTCCACTTACTCACGCACTTTTTTTAAGTGGTGCATTGCCTGTTTTGATATATTGCTCAGTAGAAATTGAGTCAGTAGCTAATCATATGTGCAGACATCCAGAAATATTCTTGAAAGGTTTTTGGTTCTTTGATTTCTTCAAATACTCCTTTCAAAAGAAAATCATTTTTCCCCTCCACTCATCCAGTCCTTTAAATGTTAAGTTATATATAATGTTTCCCATAGGGGTTGAGGCATTAGCTGGTATTCAGGGGCTCCTAAAGCTGTTTTAAAGAGAGATATTGATTGTAAAGTGGAGATTCCTAATCTCAGTCTTATATATACGTACAGTTATGTGCACATATACTGGGTTTATGTGGAAAGGTTTTAGCAGCGTGGAGGGCTACAGGGATGTCTTCTGAGAAGGGACCAGGAGCTGCGCCATGTTAGAAAATGGCCCCGCTGCAGGCCAGAGCTGAGCTAACAAGCAATGCTCTTTGTGCCTCTGTGATAACATATTTTAGAAAGAGCAAAAATGCTATGCAGCAACTGTGAGAAAATGTGACAAAAGCAGCCTTGCATGCACCAAGGTCAGTGCAGAAGGAGGGTAGGAGGTGCTCTAGGCTCAGAGCAGATGTTCCCCATAGCTCAGGAAAGGTCTATGGAGGAGCAGGCTGTCCCCTGCAGCCCTTGGGCGCCACACTGAGCAGATCTCCACATGCAGCTACGGAGGAGCCCACAGGGCAGCAGTGGATGAGGTCTGAAGGAGCTGCAGCCCATGGAGAGCAGCCCATGGTGGGGCAGGAGGGCTCTGAGATTTGTGCCCATGGGGACTGTGTGGAACAGTGCACTCCTGAAGGGTGGGCCCCATGGTATGGAGCTGTGTTGGAGCAGTGCTGGGAGAGCTGCAGACTGTGGGAAGGCCGAGCAGGATCAGTTCATGAAGGATCATATCCCATGGGAGGGACCTCACACTGAAGCAGGGCAAGAGTGTAAGGAGAAAGGAGCAGCAGAGAGCAAGCGTTATGGACTGGCCTATACTGTGCCACTTGGAGGGGAGGAGGTAACAGAGTGAGGGGTCAAGTTGAATCTGGGAAGAAGTGGAGTAGGTGAAGACAGGTTTGGTTTTGCTTTTTCTTCTCTACATCCTACTGTATTTTTAACTATTTTAAGATACTTTAATTGACTATATTAATTTTGGCCAAGTTGAGTCTATTTTACCCATGACAGTAACTGGTAAACAATTTAGCTTTATCTTGATCCATGAGCTTTTTCATGTTATTTTCTCCCCATGTCCTGTTGAGGAGAGGGAGTGAGAGAACAGTTGGGTGAAGGCCTGGTAGCTAGCCAGAGTTAACCCACCACAACATGTGTGCACACATCTATACGTATGTATATATACATAGAAAATGAACACTGTTTTCACTAAGAGTTTGAAAATAAAAAAGTATTTTCCTCTCAACCTAGCCCATTTTCCTCTCAACCTAGCTCCATTCTTCAAATCCTCCCACTTTTCCCTAGCTTAGAGCTATAGACAGATAACATACCATTACACAACACACCCCAGAGCATTGCTGCTCTTCTACAGTTGTCTGGTTGTATTTTCACTCTAGCTAAAGTGTGACTGAAATCCCCTTCAGGCTTTGCATTGTAGAGGGCGTCTTTCCACACACCTGTACCACCAGTGTAGGCGTCACACCCCAAATTCTGCTCTCTTGATCTCCACTTCTGGAACTAACTTCTACAGGAGTTTTTCTCTATCTTGTGGATGTGTAACGTGCAGATGTTTTTCTACTATTGCTCACTCAGTCAAAATCATAGAATCATAGAATCCTTAGAGTTGGAAGGGACCTTTAAATGTCATCTAGTGCAACTCCTCTGCAATGAACAGGGACATACACAGCTAGATCAGGTTACTCAGAGCCTAGTCCAGCCTGGCCTTGAAAGTCCCCAGGGATAGGGCATCAACCACCTCTCTGGGTAACCTGTTCTAGTGCCTCACCACTCTCACTGTAAAAGACTTTTTCCTTATTTCCAACCTAAATCTCCCCTCATTAATCCTGAAACCATTTCCCCTTGTCCTAACACCACAGACCCTGCTAAAGAGTCTGTTCCCTTCTTTCCTGTAGCTCCCCTTTATATTTTCCTAAAATATTTAGGAAAACAGTGATCTTGTAGAAAAGATAGATGCTAAAATAATGAGCTATCCTGCAAGGCAAAAACAGATTTCTGACTCTTTATACTCAAAATGCCTAAGCCTCAGCTCTGATGTGGCAGTTTACATGACCCCATCATTCATGAAGCCAACAGCTGGAGAAGTCGAAGGGCTCTGACTTCATGGGAAGACTCAAAGGGCTAAAGTCTCCCTGCCCTCATGCTGGCTGCCAGAGACAGCTCCCAGCTGGCAACTGCGTCACTGCGAGACAGATCTCTGCCAGTTCCCAAGAGAAAATGAAGGCAATGTTGGACAAAGAGCTAACTCTGCCCATTTACATTACCAGTGCCAGAAAACATGTGTATCAAAACAATTTTATGTCCAAAGATTAAATGGAAGATTAGGCTCTGGAGATAATAAATAGTTCCAACAAACATCGGTGCAATTGTTTCATAAAGCCAAAGATCATGTTTAGACAACATCAACCAGTCATTAATGGATCTGGGCTCATTTCCTATCCAAAGAAAGTGTACTGCCCATGTATTCTTCAGACACAGAAAGCTGTCATGCTGCTAAAGGAGGACATCCACTCAGACCAGTAATCCCAACCTGCTGGAAATGTGCTCCTGAGTACATCCCCACCAGCTGCCATGCCTGGGACCATGTCAGCAGCACACCCTGTGCTACAGCTATGGTGGGCTGCAGTCCCCAAGGTATCCCTGAGATGTTTACCTTCAGACATAGATGCTTTATGAGGAATTTGTTCAGTTCTGGGAAGCTCTTGAGCCTCAATGTCCTCTTAAGAGTTGGAATTTGAGTAGTCATATACCTCTGTGGCAAATACTTGTCAACAAGCAGTACAAAAATAAATTCATTTCAGTAAGTTAACTGACACAGATTCATCAGTCTGTAAACGATGATCTATCTCTGACTCATTTCTATTGTATGGTAGCCACACTACTTCATAGCTTTATTTCTAGCCAATACTTCATAGCATTACAGGAATTTTCAGTTTCTGATGTTGTATTTCTCCCACATGCTCTTCTTTTTCAAGCAGCACTTCTGGGAAAGATAAGAATATATATTAAACTTTTGCAGGCATTCTTACAGGCAAAAACACCTATATAATTTCTGTATTCGGAAATTAATAATTAATGATAAGGTTTTTAAGTATTCAGGCACACTCTGCACCACTTAAATTTCTAGCACTAACAGTATGTCACACTGCAGCACCTAAGTTATCATATGAGTTAGCAAAACTGTGCTGTCAATTTAAACAAAATCAACACTTGCACCACAAGTTTCCAGTTTTCCACAAGTTTCTAATTCTCAGCTGAAGCAATTTGCAGAAATCTGTCACAAATCTTGATACTTTCTGATGAAATTAATAAAGCATTCCATATCAACTTTATCAATATTTTTTTATTATATATAGGGTTGTCAAAAAATTGCAGTTAATCAGAGCAAGATTTGTAGAATATTAACATTTGTGAAAACTACCAAAATGTCGATCTTTTATCCAAATTCAAGGTTGGGATGCATTTCTAAAATTTTAGCATTTCCTATAACATATGATTTCAGTGTTTTGATTATTCTATTGACTCAGCTTTTCTCAGATACTACAGTTTCATGTACAGCTCCACCACTGTGCTATACTGTGTGTTGGCCCCTAAAGGGTACAATGATTTTAAAAGCATTTAAAAGCAAAACACTTTCACTCCTCCAAGATATATTTAGAATGCTCCTGGTCAAAATTAGTAAGTAATTCTACAAGTAGCTAAGTGACTTTTCATGTTAGAGGCTAGAAATAATTATGTCATATAGGATCCTCTATCTGAAAATTGTAATTAAGGACTAGTAACAAAATTATAGAATAAAACCTAAGAAAGATAAATAATTTTGCAGGTGTTTATCATTGTGGTACTGTGATTCATTTTCATTCCACACCCCTTTCCATTTACTGATTCAATAAAGCATTTCAGCATGTGGGCATGCCTGTGCATTCTGTTCAGGATCAAGCAGCATAAGCTTAAGTCATTTACAATTCCAGAAGGATTGAATTCAGAAAAAAAAAGCCAACACCATACTCCCAGGACCTCAGCAGAAATGTTTATGAATCCTATTTCTGGATAAGTTTGCTGGAGCTGACAGGTTAAATTCCCTGCTTCATGGCATAAAGCAGCAGAGGATTTCTTCTAACAGAGACATTCAGAAAAATTGTGCAGATGGAAACTGATGGTGCTTACCTGCTACTTTCCCACTGTGCCTTTCCAAGTGTAAGGAGGAATCTGACCAAAGAGGTGGGAGACAATATAGCAAAGAAATTAATTACAAATTACTTTCACATAGTATTGGTTTTATGCCTTCTTACAATATCAGGGTGAAATTCAGATACACATCAGCAGATTCCGGCTCCTGCATACATGCCTTTCTGGTAACAGCTCTCATGCAGTTACATTACTAAGAACATTTTTCATCTTTCAACTGTTCTTTTTTCTTTTTTCTTTTTCTTTTTTGTCTTTTTTAGCTTAAGTAAGAGTAGAGAGGCACTTGAAGGTGACCTAAAAAGATGGAGTTAATGAAAATCATGCAGATGTGGACTGTCAGAAGAATGAGTTGAGGATTTGCATACATCATAATGGAGCCATTGCATACATTTCCATAGCAGCCAGTGATAAATAACAGAATGTGAAACTTTTATGATTTTATCATGTCATCACTTCTGATTTAATATTCTTTTTGGTGCTTTTTTAAAAATTTCCTTGTCCACTGTACTCCCTCCTACATTACTTAGTTCAAACGATGAGCCTCTCTCCACCTTCGGGAGTTCATACTTTCTTTTCTCTTCTTGATGCAAAATAGAAATTTGTATTAAGAAGTCATCCCAAAGGTGATCAGCGTTCTTCTAAACTACTACAATTGCTTTCTTCTGGTAGACTATAAACCAGGGAGAATTACTTTTTCCCTGCTTTCATCATATTAGGTTATACGTGAGGCAACTAAGAAATAACTCAAAGTGGTTTTAATGCAAATTTTATGTTTTTGTTGTTACCTCTAAAGAAATAAAGCACCTGGGAGTTCAGGGAGTTTTATAAGGTGGTGATTTCTTGTTCTTAGAATGGGAAAAAAATGCTGTTAGAACTGTTTAGAGTTTCATGGAAGGTGGAAACAATTCTTTTTTCCTTATTTCTTGTCATTTTTTGCCAGTCCAGTGCCCTTCTAACTGTCATTAACTGTCACAAACTGCACCCTAAACTCTGATATCCTCATTCATTTCCTTCTTGTCACCCTAACTGGTAAAAATAATCATACAATAATAGAATATCCTGAGGTGGAAGGGACCCACAAGGCCCATCAGGTCCAACTCCTGGCTCCACAGAGCAGCACTCCGAAATCAAAACCTATGTCTGAGGGCACTGTCCAAATGCTCCTTGAACTCCAGCACTTGGGGCCGTATCCACTGTTCCATGCCCACCGCCCTCTAGTGCAGAACCTGTCCCTAACCCCCACCCGCCCCTCCCCTGATGTAGCTCCATGCCGTTCCCTCGGGCCCTGTCGCTGTTACAGAGAGCAGAGCTCAGCGCTGCCCCTCTGCTCCCCGTGAGGAGCTGCAGCTGCCATGAGGCCTTCCCTCAGCTCCTCTGCTCTGCACTGAGCACACCCAGGGACCTCAGCTGCTCCTCACACATCTTCTCCTTTAGATCCTTCAACGCGTTTATAGAGCTGATGCACATAGCTTTGGGATTTTCTAACTTAAAACTGTACTTGCAACACTGCATGTATTATTATTTCGGCTCACCATAGCAGAAAGCAAAATTAAATATGCACACTCAATTAATAAAAGTATAACAGAATTATATGGGTATGTCTATATACCCAGAATTTACCTACATTAAAAAAAAAAAAAGAAAAAAACCTTGTCTAAAATAAAAACTTTACTCTGGTCAATATCTTGTTTCTGTTTTACAAATGAAGAGCAGTGTGAGAAAGCTTCAGGAGAGGATGCAGTTGCCTGCCTGTCTTCTGGACCAAATTTTACATTCTCCAGTTCACCACTGTGTACAAATAGGAAGCTGTAGGTAGCTGAACTACACTCAACTATCACCAAACCAGACGTGCACCCAAATTTCCTAGGGCAAGAGATTTCATTCTTCAAGTTTGCGAAGCCCAAGATATTTTTCAGTCAACACTATAAACATGACTGATTTGCTGTAAGACCACAGTGAACTTGCTTTATTTTACGACACTTGAGAATAGAGCAAGTATTCCCCACCTCTGCAGACAGCTCACAAACCTCAGTGTTGGACATGCTTGACTTTCTAACTGGAAAATTCTCTTGTTTCCAGCCTGTCTCTGGCTAGGATCACCTGAGTGTCTACAATACTGAATTATTTAACATCTAACACCCTAACACCTACTCATCTTTTTGCAGGATTCAGATACTCATCGCTCCTCCTTCAGCTTTACCCATGGAACTGTTTCTAATGTGTGGTTTCTTTGTAGCTTACGTGCTAGAACAGATCTGAGCCAATCGAGGTAAACATTTAAATATTCTGAGTTAGACTAAGGCTAAAGACAAGAAAGATAGCCTTACTGGAAGGCTTTCAATGACCTTTAGATGCCAGATTCATCATCATTACATTATTCCATCCATTCTAAACGTATTCTAAATACGTTAGGATACTGGTGATGTGAACTGATGAACAAGTTATATTAAGACTAATTTATTTTAAGTAAATCATAACCTGGTAGTTTTGAGAACCTTCCACAAGGCTTAAACACTTATGATAGCTGCCAATTTTAATGATAGCTGCTACTAGAGAGTAAAGAAAGAAAAACTGGTAGAAAGAAAACAAATAATACAGATTTTTATGAGGGACACTGAAGTGATTTTCGTACTAAAATTTCATTTGATAAATAATTTTATCTTATCAAATTCATTTTTCTCAGTATTTCTAAAAGAGGTGATTTTATCAAAACAATAATTTTCTTTCTCAGCATTTGAAAAGAGAGATAAAAAGAGCTAAAAAATAAATCCTTTGCTGAAATATTCTGTGTACTTGACTTGCTTTGTTTTATATTTGTTTGTTTACTCATCTTTTAAATGTTGTAATTTACAGATGACCTGAAATTACCTGATCCTTCTGACACTCTTCTAATTTTTCAACTTAGTTGAACCTAAATAAATAAATAGCTTGCATAAATGTGGAATCAATGACTCATTTAATTGGAAATGACCTTCAAGGTCATCAAGTCCAACTGAGTCCCATCACTAAACCATACCCCTTAGTACCACATCCACACATCTCTTAAATATCTCCAGGGATGAGAACTTGCTTGGACAATGCCTGTATAAATTCTTCCTAATGTCCAATAGAATAAATACTTTCTAATGTCCAATCTAAGCCTCCACTGGCACAGCTAGAGGTCATTTCCTTGTGTTCTGTATCACTTATTACCTGAGAAAAGGGATTGATACTCTCCTTTCTACAACCTCCTTTCAGGTAGTTGTAGAAAGCTGATTCAGGATACGTATGGATCTGAGAAACAGGATGTCTCAGGAGCAGAAGCAAGCAAATTACACACTCAGAGCAGCACAGAGGGTAATAAATTTTATTCAACATACACACACTCACACACAGGCATCCATTTTAGATAATCCCAGTAAGAGGCAAGCAGAAACTCCCTAAGCAATCTCGCTATTACTTACAGACCCTTGAGAGATGGAGAACAGCTGAAAAGGAGAGGGAGAAGGAACATGCCAGCAGTGGATTTGATAAGTAATGCCAGCAGGGCATCCCCTGCTTCAAAGTGCATTTTTCCTCTCTCTCCCACCACAGCCTCTCTCCTGCTTTTATTCTCTCCAGGGTCAGCAGAGTTTTCCACTTGTACGCTGTAGCCAAGACGTGATAGAGAGCCCAAGTGGAACACCTGCTTGCAAAGTAAGTCCTTGGCAAAAACAAGATAAGCTAGCGAGGTCAGCTCTCTCAACAAAACAAGATATTTGCATTGATAGCCACAAATATCACTTCCCTTAAAACTGTCAGAATACTTTGTTCCACCCCAGGATCATTCTTCAGTCAGGGCCTTTAGGTCACCAATACGAGAGCTAAAGAGAGCATGTTAGAGTCCTCAAAATATTGAAGGCGCAGCTCCCACGTTTTAAGATACAGATAAAATGTGGGAGAGGAAAGGCCTACTCCATGTAAGAATAGGATGCACACACTTTCTCTAGCTCTTGCTGGGTGGCTGGATCCTGAGCCAGACCTGCTTGATTTATCAGTACATGTCTTGCAGTTTCAGGACTCAGCCCCTCTTCTTTTACATAGTATCCATTTCCATTGGTCAGGATTTGAGGCAAGACAGGAGGCAAGAAGAGGGATTGCCATCCAGCATTCCTTAACGTACTGCTGAATAAAGAAGGTCCTGACTTTGCCTTTCTATATGCTTATTTACGTGAAAAAGTGAAATCTGATGGAAAAAAAATAATCACATGAATAAATATAGTAGGTTAAACTCCTTTTTCACTTAAGTAATAAGAGAAGCAGAAAATTGAGAATATTATGGTGAAGATTAAAGTTTTTCCTCATTTAAAGCAGAAAATTCTCATTGGAATTGGAATTTTATCCCAGATGGCTTGGCCAAGGAACATATGCCAATAGTGTTAACCTCACTGTATATGATTTGACACACTGATATTTAGTAAACTTAGAAAATGTAATTAAAAGAGACATATATCCTGTAAAGATGAGCCTTACCAATACTAATGTGTGTATTTACTGTCACTGTTTTCCCTGAGCATCTGGCAGGTTGGAAGGCATCTCAGGCTGTAAGCAAAAATTATCTAAATTCACATAGTACTGCACCCACACTAACAAGCTTTGCAAATTTCTGGGGATTTCTGCAATTCACTTTACCCAGTCCAGTCCCTAGTGAAAAATGCTATGAGAACTGCAGCTTCTATGGTAAAAGGCAGGAGAGCTTAAAAATGTACAGAACTGAGTAAATATCTATTCATGAAAGCTTCTACATCGTTCCATAGAGATGAGGTTCAACAAGACCAGTCAGCAGGCATAAAGAGTAACAACAAATTCATCAGAAGTAGTATAGGATTACCAAGGAACAAAATTCCCTGTGCAGTACACCCTCTCTGCACAATATGCTTTCTGGAAGTGATGGTAGATGTAAAATGGTGCACTTAATTTCATGTTTCAGTTCAGGAGTGTTTCCAATAGCAAATTTCTAATATCATATTTTTTAATATCTCCATCTTCCTCGCTCAGGCTTGCACTACAGACTGGTTTTGGATCTGAAATTCTGAACTTAAACTGAAAAAAATTGAATGTTATTAATTCTGGATGAAAATACGCAAGAAGGTATGCTCCAGAAGAGCACCTGAGGCAAATGAATCATTATTCTCCTTTCAGAAAAATAATTCCCAGCTCATGACCAGATAAGAACTAGACCACAGTAAAAAACTCCTGAAAGGGTAATCTGTGTGGACATCAGGTCTCAGCAGCACTTCGCCACACTGACCTTGCTCCCTCTGGACCACAGTACTGGCTAATGCAAGCATGTTAGCCAGCGTGTTAAGGGAATCAGAAAGCTTTAGAGTCCCTCATGGTCCCTCAGGTGCCTCACGTAAGTGTCTGAGCCATCTTGCAATCAGATTTCAGAGTCATTGAATATGCATTACAATGAACCTAATCAATCTATGTTGCATATAGAAGTGTAACTGCAAAGCATTCTACAGACAATTTCTGTAAGTAATTTTTATTGCAATTTCCATTACAACTGCAAATAGAAACTTGATCTTAATGTTTTCATAGCAGTTTCCCACTTGAGCTGTTATCATGAAATATGTTTTCTGTCTTAAAGTAGTGTGGATGGCATAGCACAGATGGGATGGTTGATTTAAAATTATTTAGGAAATGGATCCTATTAGCAAATGGTTGACGTTAAAAATTAGGAGAAAAGGTGACAAGATTATATCACAAAAAGGATACACAGGAAGATGGATTACTTCTAATGAGATTTATTCACTGGTGATTTTTTTCTTAGAGTTGAGACTTTAAAATGAAACATTAAAAATAAGACAATAAAATTTAATTATAAAAACGGTCTTTTTCTCAGGGTTCTGGAGACACCAAAGTGCTGTACAGCATTCTATTTAAAGTTGAAAACATTTATTTGTCTGCTGATCAAATTAATTACTGTTCTGCTCTCAGAAACATAATTTTTGAAGGAATTCCTTTTGCTTTCTAATGTGACTCAAAACAGCAACATAATCAACTGATTAAGCAGAGTGACTCTGCGCACAGATCTGATGCGTGTGATCTAAATAATGAAACATTTTGTTCCTCCAAGCCGAAATGCTTCTTCAGCATATGCCTAAGTCAAAAAAACGTGTGGTCATGCTGTGGCAATGTTCCATCAACTGTTAGCAATTGTTATAAGATGCACCTTGTACCTATTGCTTTGTGTGAAGGTTCAATACAAATTCTTCAGAATCAGAAGAAAGCCTGGAGAGAAGGCATAAAAACGCCTTATAGTACAGAAAGATAATAGCCGATGACATTATATTTTAACAAAGGGTCACCATCCTCTGTGTGAACAAATAAACCATAAAAAATTCATTGCAATTGGCTGCAAAAGAAATCTCTCTTCCCTCACTTTGCAGGCACCATGAAACCAAGTGCTACTGAGACAACTAAACTCTCCAAATTAACTGTAATAACTCATCTTAACCGATATAAAGATTTGCAGTAAATGTAAAGAAGTTGTGTGGTTTTTCCTCTAGAACACAGAGTTGGTTCCCTAGAAATGCCAGGAAAGTATTTTCCATCCATTTAACAAACTCCATTCCATCTGACCATGTTATTGGAAAATTTCATATCAGATATGATAAAGAAGACTATTTTTATATCTGAATAATCTGAATAAATCTTAAAGTCTGCTAGCAGTAGCAAGAGTTATTCATTAAAAATAGGAGAATTAACTATTCTGAAGTTATACATTTCCCTCTCTTTTTTTAATTAAAAGTTCTGGAGAAATGCATTCAAAACATTCTGTTAACCCCACTTACCAATATTTGAAAATTACCATAGGGTTCTCATCTGGGATGCTCATTTACATCTACTGTTAACATGAAAATACTGCATGTCTATTTATCAGTCCACACGGTAAATAGAGAGGTTTTGGTCAACAATCTCTAATTAATCATCACAACATTTCTGTGAGGTTTTGTTAATTCCATCTCCACACAAAAAAAAAATGAATCAAAGACAGGGGGAAAAAAAAAAGGAAATGAATGGATTATGAACTCAACAGATTCACTACATATAAATGACGGAGTTTCCTGAGAAGCACAGCTGTACACTTTCCTCCAGATCCCCAAGAAAAGGCTAATACTTATCATCTCCTTCCTCATCAAATGACAAATGAGGACCCAAGGAGGACCTAAAATCATGAGTTCTTTATGCTGTTTGGAAAAAAATAAGCATTTTTCCTCATGTTTTCCTATATAGTTATGAGAAACTAACTTGCCCTCATTGCTCTACAGAAGCATATATGAAGGCTAATATGCTTATGGAAATAAGGAATGCTCGTTATGGCTGAAGGGAATTAGATGGGGAAAATAGATCAAGACAAGTCATTCCTGAAAGACTTTGGATGGAAAGAAAAAACCTGAGATTGGCAAGCGGATTTGAAAAGCAACAGAGCTAATTTGCTGATGGTTTAGTAATTGTCAGGCTTCAGTGAAAGCAACAGAAAACCTTTAAAATCTCTATAAAAGGGACCTATTTTAAAGAGGCTGTCATTGCTGAATAGACTAACAGACAGACTAATGGGACTAATTCTAAACCCAGCAGGTCTGGAGGTGAGTCCCCGCAGAATAGAAAGGGAAAGCAATCATGTCAGATGAAAGAGAACTTGTAAGGGAAGAATATTCTGCTGGGTACCATCAAGCCAATTGTGGACTAATGCACATCTCTCATTTCTGTCACTAATTTAAAGAGGCTGAACATTCAGTCACTATTATTATGTTATCTTTTTAGCTGAAGGTTGAACATATGGGCATTGGAATCCATTTCTCCTGTACAAATTAAAAATGGATGCTCCTATATTTGTTATAATATATTGCACATTTTGGCAAGAACATTTACTAGGAACTAGAGTTGAAGGATATATCTGAGCAAAAGTAAACAGAAAATGCTTTGTCTGAGTGGCAGTTGCTATCCGTTGAGTAAGGATACCTATCAGCAAGTAGGAACAATATGATCCGTATTGCAGAGCTTCCCACTATGGGCATGCATTTATGGCAAGTGGTGTCAGTGCTGTAGTCACCAGTGAGCTCCTATGATTATTTCTCATGTAAAACTGCATGGTGGAAGACAACAGAAGTCTCTAAAGGGCCATTTCATTTACTTACCTACTCGGTGACTGTAAAAATAAAAATCACATATAAGAGCTGTTAGCAGGAATTCTGTAGCTTCACGACAAAAAGTCTCTAGTTTCTTAATGAATCATAAAATATTTTAAGCTGGAAGTTATTTAGGTCAGCATGGAGACCTCCCAAAACAGGCCAACTGCTCAGGCCAACCTGAGCAAAGAGGTTGCTCAGGGTCTTGCCCAGGAAAATATCTAGTGTTTCAAAGGATCAAAACTCATCAGCTTTTCCAGGTAGCTATTCCAGTACTTCCCTTTCCTCATTGTGCAAAAATATTTTCTTTACATTTATCTGGAAGATCTGATGTTTTTGTATTTGTTGAGATTTGACCCCAGCAGGCAGCTAAGTGCAACACAGCCACTCGTTCACTTCTCAGCTGGGTGAGGAAGAGAACCAGAAAGAGTGAGAAAACTCCTGGGTTGAGATAAAGACAGGCTAGGAGCAGCAAGAGCTATGTCCACAAGAAAAGCAAAATAAAGATTTGTGTTCACTACTCCCCACTGGAAGGCAGATGTTCAGACATTTCCAAGAAAGCAGGGCTAATCAGAACTATCAGTTTCTTTGGAAGACGAACACCATCACTCCAAATGCCTTTCCTTCCTCTTTCATTCCCCTACCTTTTATTGTTGAACATGATGCCATGTGGCATGAAAAAACCCTTTCAATTTCTTGGGTTGGCTATCCTGGAAGAGTCCCCTCCCATCTTCTTGTGCATCCGCAGCTCCTCGCTGGTTGGGCAGTAAGACAAACAGAAGGTCTTGCTGTGTAAGCGCTGTTCAGAAATAGCTAAAACATTGGTGTGTTATCAGCATTGCTGTCATCACAAATCCAAAACATAGCACCATATGAACTGCTGTGAAGAAAGTTAACTCTATCCTAACCAAAATCAATATGATACTGAAAATAAAAATTCCCAAGTGTGGCCTTTTCATCATGCCAAATAAACAGATTTAAATAAACAAACATGCAGTATAACCTGGAATACAGTAATACATTTTTAATAATGTATGTTTTGCTATAGACAAAATTAAAGGACCCTTTGGATTTCTGAGTTATTACTCTGCCAGTTTGAAGAATGGGAGCAGAGATGACAAATCACAGCCTTCCAATCCTGCTTTTTAAACTAAAAAAGCCATTTCTTCGGATCCTCCCCAAAGGGGTTTTTGATTCACCCTATTGCAGTTTTCTCTACTAGATGGGACACACAGTACGCCTCGTATGCACTCACCGAACATTCACTGAAGTAGATTCGGATAACATGTCATAAATTATTAAAATTATATCTGTATATATCCCAGTGCTTTATAGAAAACACAGCTTTTCTACACACTGTGCAGCACAGAACAACACATGGCTTTCTGTTAAATTTTAGCAGTTATACAGAACACTCACAGGCATGGACTGATCAAAGAGAAAGAGATGAGATAGGAGGACTTCAGACCTTCAGTTCCTGACTTCTGTCCCAGCATGAGTGTCTAAATCGCAGTCTCACTTGCACTGGATAGGCCTGCCATGGGAAGCTGGAGAAAGCTGTTGGGTGGTGTCTCCTCATCCCAGCAGCACAAAGTGAAAGAGGTCCACCACAGTGCACTGGGATCACCTTGCCTTCCCTCTCCCCTGCAACCCAACCTGTGACTTCGGAGCCAGACACCAGTGGTGGACAAACAGACAAAAGTGTGAGGAGAGAGAATCTGGAGGAAGCCCTGGTGCAGCAAACAGCAATTATTTTTGATTTAAGGAGCATATGGAAATGTCATTCTCAACATAACTGGTTTTAACTAAATAAAGTACTCATGCCCATATTACAACAGCACTTAGACTGGCCATATACAAATCAATGCACATATAATCATGGAGGCTTCTGCAGTCTAAAACTATGAGTGTCTCCTGCAATTACCAAGCAAGCTGGGAGTAATGGAATAAAGTAACACCATCTTCTCCATAGCTGTAGATGCTTCTGAATTACTTTGTTTAGACAATGCATCTCTAAGAAAATGTTGACACATAAAAGTGACAGGTGTGGTTAAACCTTCAAAATCCCTGAGATTTTTTAAATTAAAAAATTTAATTTAAATTATTAGTAACTTCCGTGGATAAAAATGTAATCTATACATTTTTTGGGTTTTTTTTATATCTGGCTCTGCTAAAATGAAGGTCCCATTACAAATTTTTTTCCTCATGTAAAACTACCCTTAAATCATTTCTCTTTCTCTTTGCAGAGCTCAATGTCTTAGTCGACCTTAATTTTTTAATAAGCAGGTCCTGTCCTTACAGCTGTTGATGTTTTCACCCCTTGATGTTTCCTCAAGGACATTTACATAATAGTTCACTTGAATTGTGCTTATTACTCCAGCAGCTGAAGCAGGGCATGCCATGGTAACAGGCCCACAATTATTTCTGCCATTTCTGACCGTGCTGCAGCAATCATTGCTAGGTGGATGGGATCAACACCTTCACTGACAATCTCAGGGAAAAAAAGCCAGGAAAATGTTTAAATAAACACACATGCTCTTGCACATTAAATTCAAATCCATCTGAGACAAAACACTAACTGAACCAAATATTTGTATTATACTTCACCGCTAACGTTATACAAGTGTATAAAGATGTAATCTACTTTTATTCTATAAAAATAATTATGCAATGCAGATCTAGAGATATGAAGAGTAAATGCAGACATTTTCAACCTTAAAAGGTTGTCTTTTTTTTTTTCTCTATTTCTGTCACTCATGCATAAATGCTACTCTGAGACAAACTACAGATTGAACCACAGTTAAGCAGGCTGCTCCACTACAGTTAACAGAGCAGGATTGGTACCTGAATGTCTAATTCTGAAAAATATAGATTGCTGCTAACTCTTCTGACAGATATCATATCCTTCACGCAAGGCTATGATGATCTTAGGAGGCTACTATTTCTGTTATAGAGTGTGGGTCATTCCCATTTGCTTTCACACTGCAGAATTTCCAAAGTATCTGCTGGAGGTTTCAGATGAATTCTGAATTTCAAAGAGATACACAAGGGGAAACCTGGAATTTCATTTGGGTTTGCTTTGATACCAAGTAAAGATCTTCAGGCACAAATTCCAGAGTTTTCTAAATTTGATACAAGCTTTCAGAAATGTTGATTGAAATAAAAGCCATCAATAGGCTACCTTTCAGATTCAGTAATAAGTGTGAAAGTCCACAACTTTAGTATCACTTTAGTGCTCCAACCTAAATGTAAAATATCCCTGTAAAATATTATCTTCAGTACTTCCAGAGAGCAAATCTAGGGAATGATGTTTGCCAGCTGCAGCTAATCATATTTGTAACATACAACTTTATAGCTATTTAATAAGATATGGAAAACAAACACAGGAGACCTGTGAAATCTGAGCCTAGCATCCATCTTGGGACACTCAGCTCGCTATTAGGGATGCTGCTGCCAAAATATTTCTTAGCCAAAATTCTTAAAAGAACTGCTCTGCAAGCCTTGGCCAAGGAGGCCACTACCTCCACTTCCTACTGGGGATCAATGAAGTCCTGGGAGTTGGCAAGCATGCTCTTCCGCTGCAGTACATGAACTGCTGCGTAGCCAGCTCTGTCCTTCTCACCAGCCCCTGCTGCCCCTTATTGCTCGCTCATGGGTACCTGCTGCAGCTGTGTCTGTTCCTAGTCCTTCTGTAGATGGCAGAGACAACTTCACCCACACTAGGCAAATCATACATGCTCACGGTCTTGACTCTTTGTCCTAATATCAGCTGCCTGCATGACCGATTCATTCACGATGTACAATACTTTGGCTTGAAAGTTGGCAGCCTGAGGCACGGAGGATTTATGGCACATGAGTTTTCATAGCCAAATCAGATTGTTATTCCAAGAAATTGGACCCAATCTCATCCTGACAAAGCTAGTGGTAATTTTCCTAATTAATGCTTTGGGAGCAGTCCTCAGGAATTATACTGAAATGCAGTATCCCATTAGCCCCCACAGGGCTGCAGTTTTACAATGTGACAATTATTCAAATATCATTCCATTGTAAGAATTATAGTTTTAAGCGATGTCATGGGTTTTGACATTTGATAAATTCATGATACATTTTACTACGTGTTCCTGCTCAGGTGTTAATGTTCAGAATCCCACAAATGCAACAAAATACAATAAAACTTTTGACTTAAGATATTAATTAGGTGATTAAACTGTCACATAAGATTTGCTTATTCTTCATAAATTAGTAGCTCAATCCTCACAATTTATAAGCAGTACAAATCATAAAACAAAAGGCTTGGTTCACTATAAAAACCACTAAGCTTTTGCACAAGGCCAAAGCTGCCATGGAAAATTGATTTTCCACAGCTTCCTCAGTTTTGAATAGGCTCTGCTTTGTAGATTTTTTTATTGAGTGAAGCCAAAACTCATTCTAGCTAAAACCTTTAGAAACAATTTGTGTTTACTCCATTATTTTTAATGTCATCAGAATCACATTTTAACCTGATGTATTAAAGTGAGAAGAGTGTAAAGATATATTTTCATTTTATTGTCAGTGTAAAAGAAGGGGACTAGGCTAGATTCAGTGCTAGAAAAACAATTATTCACCAATTCTTAAAGGATAAAGAGTGTGTAAAGAGCAGGTGCAAGGTAAAGTAAAAGTGATACAGGGTACTATTAAATTCTGGAACTCATTATCACTGGATCTTAATGCAGTCAACACATCATAGAATCATAAATCATAGAGTGGTTTGAGTTGGAAGGGACCTTTAAGATCATCTAGTTCCAACCCACCTGCTATGAGCAGGGACACCTCCAGGTTGCTCAAAGCCACATCCAGCCTGGCCTTAAACACCTCCAGGGAGTGGGCATCCACAACCAGTTCCAGTGTTTCACCATGCTCACAGTAAAGAATTTTTTCCTAATATCTAATGTATATCTACCTTCTTCCAGTTTAAAGCCATTTCCCCTTGTCCTGTCACTACCTACCCTTATAAAAAAATCCCTCCCTAGCTTTCCTTTAGGCTCTCTTCAGGTATTGGAAGGCTGCTACCAGGTCCCCTTGGAGCCTTCTTCAGGCTGAAAAGTCCCACCTCTCTCAGACTGTCCCCATAGGGGAGGTGCTAAAGCCCTCTGATCATTTTCATTCATGGCTCTCTTCTGGACCTGCTCCAACAGCTTGATGTCATTCTTGTGCTGAGGGCCTCAGAACTGGATGCAGTCCTTCAGGTGAGTTCTCACGAGAGCAGAGTAGAGGGGCACAATCACCTCCCTTAATCTGTGGCCACGCTTCTCTTGATGCAACCCAGGATACAGATGGCCTGGGCTGCAAGTGCACACTGCTGGCTTATGCTGAGTCTTTCAGCATCAACCAACACTTTCAAATCCTTCTCCTCAGGGCCGCTCTCAAGCCATTCTCTGCCCAGCCTGTATTTGTGCTTGGGATTGCCCCTGCCCAAGTGCAGGAACCTCTGCCTCCCTGATAGTACGCAGCCTTTTGCCTGTCTCCCACAGCTCAGTCACCAGTTGCAGGAGGTCATCCACCCAGCCACATCTTATGCAGGGAGCTCATCACCCACCTCTGCTTTAGGAGCAGGGTCCAAACACTTCCTACAGACCAGGGTCTGCACTGCTGCTTCTTCCATCAGTAGTTCTGTCTGGGTGGAGGCATTGATCTGTCCAGGTTGAATGGTACATACTCCTCTGTCAGAGCTACAGCCCTAGCTTGGTGTCAGGTGTCCACTGTACTGGCCTGAGAGTCAGTTGGAATGAGTGCCTCTCACTTCTGCAGCTGGCAGAACCTCAGTGCCCTGCTGTGAGCTACTGCTCTGGCTACCGCAGCATGCCACAGGTGACACCCACGTTCTGTTTGCTCTCTCTGCGCTTGCTGGGCAGTGACGCTGCCTTCCTTTTAGGGGCATGGGTGTGGTCTCTGATTGTCCTTGCAGAGCCCAGTTGCATCAGCCTCTCTTGTCAGAGCTGGTCATTGTTGTAGGGCCACTGCGCTTTCTCAGTGTTTCCCCAGCAAAGGAAAGCCTCAAAACCCCCTTGTATCTTGAGATCTGTTGCTCCAGTTCTGGTCGGGCTGGCTCTGAAGCAGCTGCTCTTGGTGACTGAGACACAGAATTAACAGTCCTAGGCCAGTTCATGGGTACAGGATGTCAGACACAGCATTCTAGGTGCTTCTTAAGAAACCTCTCAACCAGTGATTGTCAGAAGCTGGGGAGCCCTGAGCAGCCTGGTCTCTTGGTCTGGCCTTGCTTTGGGCAGCAGGTTGCACCAGAGACTTCCTGAGGTCCCTTCCAACCTGAATTGAGCTACATCCCTATGGTCCTAATCTATACCTGCTCTTTTCTTGAACTACTGACATCCCAGCTGGCATCAGAAGCAAGTTAGAGGCTACACAGGCATTTTGATCTGGGTTGGTATGGAAGTCTTCACTCTGTGTTAATAGATGAAAGATCCAAGCTATATTAAAGTCAACAGTCTTCAATAGCTCTTCTGGTAACTGGATTGGTCTAGTTAATTTTGCCAGGATTATTGCAAAAAAAAAATCTTGAGCACACCGCACACACCTGTATAATAATAGTGCAGGGGCTGGGCAATATGAATTTTGTAAGTGGCACAGTTTATGATCAGTGCAGAAGCAACAGCTCAGTTCTCATCAGAGATGTGATCTCATGGAGTCATAGTGCTTAAACCCAGAAGCACTACTTGTGATTATCTGATCTGATCTACTTATCACAGGCCATTACCTTTGTACTGAGCTCGATGCCTTTATGTTTGACTTAAATACTTCCTCCAGAATGACATCCCATCTTTATTTTAAAATGAGAGATTGGGAATCCATCTCATCCCTTCATCATGCATTTCAGTGATTAATCAGTCATTCTGTTAAAAATGAGCACAGGGTTTCTAATATGGATTTGGCTTGTGAGAGCTTCCAGACATTGCTTCTTTACTACTCAGAATTTTCTTACTGTAAATATCCTCACGCATTTTAATGACGTTACCTCTGAGCCTTCTTTTTAATTCAGCAACTTACCAATTTCTTCATTTCTCATGAGATAAGATACATTTTATAGCTCATAAATCATTTTGGTAGTTTTTCTCCTCTCTCTCTCAAATCTTTCACAAGATTTTAAAATATGAATATGAACTGGACACAATATTCCACTTCTTTGCAGAGAAGTAAAATATCTCCACACTCCTATTAGGAATATGTTTGACGATGGACACCTTATTGTTGATTGCAGCATGAATCCATATTCCTCTTGTTGAAACAAAATTATATTAGAAGAGTGATGTTTACTAGATGAGAAGTTGTTTGACATAAATATTTTAGTTGACCACGTAGGTTCATGGGTGAAGCAATTTCATACTGAAGCAATTTCGTACTGAAGCTTTGATTGATAAGCTGTGTCCTTTCAAAACTCATCTGACCACCTGTCCTCAGTTTCTTTATTGTAAAATTAATCTGCAACATCAGAGGGAAAAGGGTAAGGGAAGGGAGAGGAGAGGAGAGGAGAGGAGAGGAGAGGAGAGGAGAGGAGAGGAGAGGAGAGGAGAGGAGAGGAGAGGAGAGGAGAGGAGAGGAGAGGAGAGGAGAGATGCTTGCTGTAGCAAGAAATATCATTCTTCACCACAATCGACATTTTCAAGTAGTTTTGCCATTTTAATGTTAAAAAATGAATTTTATGCTGTCATCTTTTCTTCTCTGGGGTATATTCAGACCAAATTCTTAGCTCCCAGAACTATCTCAGACACAGGAAAAACTATTATCCCACCGCTGCAATGATGAGATATATGACTACTGAGATAAAAAGGGCATGGCTGTAGCGTGTTAGTTCAAACCTACTGAATTTAGCATACTATTAGCTGACAACATTCACTTTAGAATCACTGCTGCCATTATTGATGTTTAATAATGCCAATTTATATGCATTACTGAATTGAAAATTTGAACTCTCCAGAATGTGCCTTATTTACTTTTGAAATCATTCATTTTTTGCAACGGAGATACATGGTTTCTCAGAAATGATGGATATTGCATTCCTTTTGCTGCTCAGGATTCTTATAATTGTCTTTCAGACAATTGAATTTCTTCCATTTGTAAAATCTATTACCAGAGAAACAATTGCAAGTAAAACCCAATGTCAGGAATCAGAACTGCTTTGGCAATATATGAATAGTTCATTGATCCATATTAGTACCTAGGTATCCCATTTAAAATTTTATATTTACTTAGTCTTAACAATTAGAACTTGAGCAAAATCAAAGAAAATCCTATGAGGCTTGTATGTTCATTATATTCCTAGAGCAGATTTCTCTAAGATATACTTAAACTTGAACTAGTGAGATGTTTTAATGTTTGGAAATGCCCTTAATAAATGTAACAATACTACATATTTAAAGGCTGATTAACCAGAGAGACTGCAGAAAACAATCACAGAGGAATATTATTGTCCAAAGAGATACTTTCCGGAAAGGTTCCCAAAAAAAGTATTTACTTTAATCCAGATGTGAAACAGCATTTGTTGTAATCTAAATGCAACTATTAAATTATTGCTAGGAAATACAAAAATGCTCATAAAAATTGTGACATCATAAGTAGTTATTTGCAGAATGACTAAGAGAAGTAATAGCCCTTTCCAGACTTAAAAATTTATGAATTGATGACACTGTATCGACTGGAGCATTTACTGCACTTTCAATAGGTCTAATTAATGAAACTATTCACACAATTAAACATAGTGCTTAGCAGTATGACATTATGTCCCAGTTCTTTGCAGACATCTCTGCATTAAAACATTTTCACACTCATGCAGTAGCCTACTGAGCATCTTACTGCTTATCCTGGTCATGTCAGGGAGTGCTTAATTAACACCACGTATTTTTTGCTTGCCTGCATATCAGTGTAAAGCTACTTTAAAGACATGCAAACTGCAGGATATGATACTTACTGAAACAACACTGTTAGAAATCAGATGTAAAAGAATATTTGGTTCATTTTATCACTTAAATTGAAAACTAACAACAGTGATAAAGACGTAGGTGATTACTTGGATAAATAAGTCCGTTATATTTCGCAAATAACATACATCTGCATTTTAATGTGGTCCTTTACAGGGGTATAGATCCAGAAATAGGTGGTCCTCGCTACTAAAATGGAAAACAATAACCTGTAAAGCAAAGAGTCTGAAAGGAATCTGCATGAAATCTTAAGCAGCTACATTATGGCAAGAGCAACTAAAACAATTTTTGAACATGTCAAATGAAAAGTAATGAAAAAAAGCAGAGAGGCTGTTTCTGCTTTTTGATGAGATAATTTTAGAAATAATCTGATCTTTCTACTAGCTGTTTTGTTTGTTTGTTTGTTTGTTTAAAGATGTTAAAAAAAAAAAGTACAGAAATGGAATAAGAGGACCCAGGCTGAAGATAATGTCTCAAAGCCAGAAACAAGAAGGGCAAGGTCATCCTTGCTTTCCAGAAGGACTCAGAATGGAAACTACGTTAAAAAAAAGAGTGGAAGATGGACTCGGAAGGCAGAAAAGTTAGAAAGTAGACTTTTTTCTGCGAAGATGATGGTATTTTTTCATCTCTCAGTGCCTTCAGGTGATGATGAGGTACCTCTCTAGAAAATATTTAGGAAAATATGAGCCATTTTGCTAAAGAGTTGTTAGAAAGTAATTACTCTTCTTTGTCCTCCTGTCAAGTAGAAAGGTCAATGGAGCAAGGATTTCAGGTAAAAGAGATCAAAGTTTTCTAGTTCAATGAATCCTCTATTGCCATGAACTCACAGCTAACTAGGCATCTAATAAGGGAATCTGATCCCTGCCTGACTTTCAATCTATAAATCCAAGAACTTAAAGCTATCATCCTGAAGGTCATGTTCTTACATGTTAAGATGTTACATCTTACAGTAGCACTGTCCTCATATTGCATGATCATGTATCAGATATGTACTGCAATACTTTAATGCAACAGCCTCACAAAGAGAAGAGCTGACAGTCAGTTTTCTTGGTTATGTGAGCTTCAGTCAGTACCAAAATGTTACTTATACTTTAGACGTGTTAGAATCGGTTTAGCAGCTGGGTTTTCCATTGAAACCCATGAAATAAATGTGGTATTCTAAATTTTGGGTAAGGAAATGTCTTAATTCTGAAAGCTACTAGCACTTGGAAACTGATATTCTACAGTAGAACAGAATACAGCTGTGCCTAGCAATAGCAGTACACATTAGACTCCCACTGTAGAATCCAACCAGAATGAATGGCCTACCCTACACAGTGCATGCTTCACTCCTCAGCTCATAAGCTCATTTTTTACCCAGGAACTTCTCTCAGCCATGTCTCTCTTTCACCTTTCAGACAAAATCAACTTTCATGTGCTGAGTGAAGCTGCAATCTGTAGGTTGCCAACACTACGACTCATGCAGACTTCTCTATTGGCCAACTACTCTGGAAGAAGAATATAAGAAGTCCACTCCAAGATCTTGGACTCAATAAACTTTTGAACAGTTTAAATTTCTTAGAAGAAAATCTGAGTTTAAAAAGCAGTATAAAAATTCACTCTCAGCCAGTCCCATGCAGCTGATGAACTGGAGATTTTAATCTAATGTGATTTTCCATGTTTGGTTATTACAGCGGCTACATACCATGGAGTCATTGAAAGAGAATGGCAGCCTTTCTCTTTTTTTTTTTTTTCATTTTCTTGCTAAAGTTAGAGCCTTACGTGACTTGAATCTAATAGTATTAGACTGAAAAGGAAATCACAATTCAGACAGGAATTTTTCAGCCCTAGAAAAAATAAAAGTGATTTACTGCTTTAATTGGCTGTTGAATTAGCTCATATGAATAATAGCTCATGGTCTTTTCAAGTTCTGTGGTTTAATAAGACTTACTTTTACTTCTCGGTCTGAAGATTTACTGGAGGATATTCATTCCTTCTGGACATAGTGATTACTTTCAAACTCCAGACGTGAAAAATGGAAATGCTATGCAAAGCAAAAAGTATATGTAGTATATGCTGCTGGTAACATTGGTCTTTTGTTAACTTTTCTTTCTATGTGGCAAATGCAAATGTCTGTTTTAATTATGCTGCAGGGCCAAAAACAAGAGGGTTCTTCATTACGTGGGACTGCATCACAAGGGCCTTGCATATAAAAATATAAACATATATAAAATATAAACATAAATAAAATATAAAAATAAAAACATGAAAAGACAAGGAGGGTCAGAACAGATGCATGCCGGTATGCCAGTCAGCAGAACCATCACCCATGTCACAGAGCTGGAACTCAAGCAGAATATAGGCTATTTCATGTTTGGCGCTGAACCAGCACTGAAAGAAATATGGGAAGAAGCGTTTTGTGATCCAAAACATGCATTTGTACTGAACCCTTTACCTACAGTAACCACAAGCAGATACTACTAAAAACAGCTTTGAGTGTACCACCAGACAAAAGAAAATGTCAATACTAAATGAAACAATTCTGTATTCTCTTTGAAAATTGTTGTTATGGGTTTCTAAGCCAGTAGCTTACTACTTGCATGAGCTTTTACTATAAGAAGCAGTAGCATCAGAGATAATTATCTAGCCTCCAGCCAGCCACAAGCTGTTCATGCTTTGCCACTATCTTCCATGGCATCAATTCAAGCTCTGCCTAAGCAATATTTATCCTTAGGTTACCCAACCATACCCTCATGGACCCTACCCATTTAAAATAGGAACACAGCCACTGAAGAACTCATCATAAACTTAGAACATCCTACCAGGTAGAACAAACAATCCTGCCCAAGAGACAGGAAAAGGCATGTGGGGCATCAGTATATCACTTAATCCCCCTCCTGCTAATCTCTCCTGTAGAAGGATGATAAAAACTTATTTTACCTGTGTATTTTGATATATTATTTAGTCACTGTTTTTGCACAGGACAACTGCTTCACTCACCAAACAGCTAATCAATATTTTGCTATCACCTCATAACTCATTGTGTGGCCCATGCTTTGTTTACTGTCCATTATTCCATTATGTGTTATAGTGGTAGAATTACTAATTTTCTCCAGGGCTTCTCAGTAGTGCTCATCACTTCAACATATGAGTGCTACAAAAATGCAAACTAATTTAGCTTCACAAAAATCCATAGTGGCAAAGAAAAGGCAGTATTTCTGTCTAAAATATATGGAGTGGAGGCACAGAAAGATTAAGGGCACACGTGTTCACTAATTTTACATGTCCCGTCTGATGCATCAAAGATGTAATTTAAAAGTGTTTAGCAATATTTCAAATACAGAAGTTGCAGCATCAGTCACAGGTGTGAATGCTGAGCAAATTGGATTTGGGACTCTAACGGTGGTCATTAAAATTAGATAATTAGAAACTATTAGAGGTCTCACCTACAGAGACTGTAAAACTGTTTTAAGTGGATATATTAGCAATAGACAGGAAAAATCCTGTGCAGTAGTGCATTAATTCAGTCATGTGACCTTCCTTTACACTCCCTTGCTTCATTCATTAACTGCTCTCAAGCTCAAGCAATAAATGAGGCAGGAGTCATGCAGGCATTGCTTGCACAGCCCCACTGCATCCTCAGTGCAGGTCCATCCTGCAAGACACTTGAGCCAGAAATCCTGCATGAAAACAATATGTGATCACACATGTATCATACAGGTTCTGAATTAAGGTTGCCAGGCAACCTCCTCCTCACATTATGCCACAAATCCTTGTCCTTCATCTTTTCAGCAAACAAATGCCAGGCCTCATCTCACAACCATATTCTTTCCTTAGTCTGCCTTAGAGATCCTAATTACCCATGCTCCCAAAGGCTTCTTCATCTCAGTCTCTTTGTCCAGAGAGTTCCAGCTTTCTCTCGTTACTCCAGTTGTAATTCTGTTTTCTACACAGTATTTAGTCCATCCCATTCCCTATTTCCCTTACAAGTTCTAAGTCCCAAGAGATGAGACAGATACAGTTAAAAAAATAAAGCATCCTCAGTGGGGTAGAAACTTCAGAGATTCTAGTGAGATTTTAACATGTCCCCAAAATCTGTATAAAGCACTTTTTTTTTTTCTAAAGCATAAAAACATTGCCAAGATTAAGTGGATTTTTACAGTGAAAAAGACAGCAAAACTCTCTATTACCAGAATAATTATATATCATATTTCAATTATCTATTGCAGAGTAGATAGTGTTAGAGTGTTTCCAAGAGAAGGCCACCAGAATGAACAAAACATTATCACATTACTTAGAGTTTATGGTCAAAAAACAGCTAAGACATCTCAGCTGTTTTTTGTTATTGTTTTTCTTTTTTCAAACAAAACAAGTAATCAATGGACATGAAACACTGAAAATGTCAAATTAAGATAATGAAATCTGACAAAGCTGTGAGCAAAAACAGGTGCTGCGTGAAATTTCCTGTAACCTTTGTATGGGCTACAAGCAAGACTAGAAATAGAAAAGTTCTCCTACACTTCATTCTCAGTGTTGTTTTCTGCTACTGTTTTCCTCTAAGTGTGAATTTCACCCAAATGCAACTAATGTATTCAAAATCTATTTTATATATCCTCAACATTTTTTTTTTTACTTTATTGTCATCTGTTGTCTATACAGTGATAAATCACTGAGAAAGTAAAAATAAATTTTAGTTACAAAAAGAATACATAATGAACCTGGTATCAGAAACAGGATCATTGCTTGAGAGACAGTAATAACATAACACTTATTCTTCTAAAATCTGCCTGACTAATAGAGAAAATGATCTGTAGTATATTTGGAGCATCTTCTCCAAAGTTTATGAGACAAGAACCATGGTGAAACAGCTAATTACCAAAATTTAGCCACCACTGAGTAAAATAAATAAATAAATAAATATTAAAATAAACAAGGGCACAAGAAAGTTAGTCAATCCCAAGAAAAGAAAAAGCAGCAAAGGAAAACCTGAATAATTGCATTTGTATCTCTGCAAACAGTAAGGTAGAGAGAACAAAGTGAACCAGACCTTTGCAGCATACTTTATTGCCTGTTTCTCGTTACATATGGCATTCTGCTGTTCAGAAAGACTACAGTCAGGAAACCAAATCAGAATTGTGACAACATACACTTCATTTCAAATAAAAGGCCCTTCCTGTAGGACAGTTTCAAACTAGGACTTCTAGTCTTGGAATGACTTGTGATTCAGATCTGCTGAATATTGTCACTTCTAAGAAAATTTCATTGTGAACCTCTGACTTGCCCTGGATGGCGTTGTCACTTGCCTGTCTAATCTAATTCCTTCTACATCATCTACCTGCCCACAGGGTTACTTGAAACTCCTCCCATTTTAAAAGGAGAATTGGATCTGATGTTCTTCTCTCCATTGCCTTTTACTTTAAAGAGTGAAGAACCCCATGACTCCAGAATTGTAAGCATACTTAGCATATCAGATCGAAAGAGGAACATAATAGGTCTCGGCAGGACCTATCATGCTTAAACTAAAATTTATTTGCTTAAAATAAGAAAAAGAAGATTGCTCTTTACAAAGTAAGGAGCCGGCCTGTAGAACTGACCACCACAGGGCACTGTGGAAGGTAAAAGACAACATGGGTTCAACCACACTGCACAAGCACTTAGAAGAAAGAAAGGTTAATACTGAATAGGAAAACTGTATTGAGTTCAAGAATCTCCTGAGAAAGTGGCTGGAATGATCCCTGGGAAAGAACTCCATGTGCTTGTCCTACTCACGGCCTTCCCCAGCATTCACTTACAGCCAGTGATAATACGGAGAGGGTGGACTACTAAAGAGTCACTAAATGTGTAGAAACCATAGGAAACTAAGTTTGTAGAAACCAAACTGTGTACATTTAATAGAAGAGAGAATAACAGGAGCACTATCATCAAATTTTAGAATGAACCACAGAATCATAGAATGATTTGAGTTGGAAAGGACTTTGAAGAACATCTAGTTCATCTCCTTGCTGTGGACAGGGACACTTCTTACTAGATCAGGTTGCCAGGGCCCCATCCAACCTGGCCTTGGACATTTCTGGGATGGAGCATCCACAGCTTCTCTGATCAATCTAGTCCAGCATCTCACCAACCATTTAGTAAATAATTTATTACAAGTATCTGATCTAAATCTACCCTCTTTCAGTTTAAAACCATTACTCTTTGTCCAGTCACTATACCTGGTGATAAAGAGTCCCTGTCCACCTTTCTTGTAGGATCCCCTTTAAGTACTAGAAAGCTGCAATGAGGTCTCCTTGGAGCTTTCTCTTCTCCAAGCTGAACAAGCCCCGCTCCCTAAATCTTCCTTTATAGGAGAGGTGCTCCAGCCCTCTGATCATCTTCTTGGCCTCCTCTGGACTCACTGCAGCAACTCCACACCCTTCGCTGTTGGGAGCCGCAGAGCTGAATGCAGCACTGCAGGTGGGGTCTCACGAGAGCAGAGTGGAGGGAAATAATCACTTCCCTTGACTTGCTGGCCACGCTTCTTTTGATGCAGTCTAGGATATGTTTGGGCTGCTGGCACACATATATCATACACACTTGCTCTCTGTTAATCCTCCTAGACCTACGTCTGTGGCTGTTTTTCCTATAAGGTTGCCATTTTAGGCACAGATGTCAGCTCTTTATCTGTAAACAGGAAATGAAAGAAGAAATAAATTAGGAGGAAGAAATGCATGGAAATACAGATCTGGAAACATGTAGGCAGGGAAGAATTAAAGGATTACAAAAGTGAAAAATAGGAAGTCGGAGGGGTACATCAAACTGTGTACCTCTAACAGCATTTCTGTGATCATTCTGAAAATAGGCAGGCACTTGCGGAGGCTGCCCAGTGGTGGTCTACTTGGAGATGTGTCAGGATAAGAAAACTGAAAGATGTTCACAGGCATAGGATTCCCCTTCAGGTTGCATCCTTCAGGAGCTGTTCATGACCAGTCTGGCCAAGGCTAGAATGTAATTGACAAGAAGATCCCATTATCTGATGGGGACTTGAAAGGGGCGGGTATACAATTGAGAGGCTACTGGCTATATGCCTAGATGACCCTTTGGTCTGATTCAGCACAACGGTCCTCTGTTCTCAAGGATATGCTGACCTCATTCAGAACCACACAATTGGCTTCTTCTTTCTACCACTCCTTCTCCACAAGGCCAAGGGTTTTTTGTATATTTGCAGCAGGGGATAGATTCTAGGTGCAACTAAGTCACTCCAGTAATGCAGCCTTGCACAGTTCTAGCCCACGTCTGGACAAGGGTATTGATGGAGGTCTGAGGTCTGATTATGTACAATCCCCATGTTAACCTGAAGCCATTGCTCAGAGATTTCTTGGAAAAAATATCCACAAATACCATAATACCATTATTCAGCTTCCCTACTGTGATTCTGAATGTTGCTGATACAACACCATGTGCAGTCGTGCAAATATAAAAGCCTGCATGAAACCAGGCTAACACTAAAGCTGTAGTATTCTAATGCGTGGTATGTTCAGCAACTGAAATCACTAACGGTGACATTGTTTGCAGCTGGCTTCCTGAACCACTATCAAGCTGTAACAAGATGATTTTTAGAAAGGCTACGCCCAGGAAAAAGCACAATTTCAGAAGTGGATAAATGCTAGTAGAAAAGTAAGAGTATATTGCTGCTTCATAACTCATATGTTGCTTTGGAAAATGAGAGGATTAGAAAAGTGTAATTCATGAAGAAAATGGTGACTATGATTTATATATGACACAGTTACACATATATATCAGTGCTCTTTTTTTCTCTCAATGTATTCATCAGTACACAGATAATCTTTTTCTTTGCTTGTTAGGATATTTATAGCATCATGCAGAAATTAAAAAAAAAAAAGTTAAAAAAATCCAAATTACAAAATCATACATTCATATATTTGTAGTCTCTCTCTAAATTTCACTTTAAAATATGTAGGGTACTGAAACACACACTATGCTAATTTATTCTAATCTATACTTAACCTGCTGTGAAGAATAAGTCTGGACAAAAGATTTTTTCACCCATGTTAGAAAATTATTCTGTAGAATGTTCCCTAAGAAAATCTTTTTTGTCCCCATGCTTTCAACGGTACAGAGGACCGTGTCATGGTTCTGTTTTATGAGAACAAAATAAAAATAAAATAGCAAATAGTCCTCACCAAGGGAGCCCCATCCATTCTGTTATGGATGCAGGGAGAATCTGGTGGAAAAACAGCATGTGAGTACATAATTTGAAACTGTATCATAATATATATGCATAGGGGAATAATTAAGGCTGCACAGGCACCGTTCTTCTCTGACTTTTGAGGACTTCATTGCACAATTTGAATAACAACTTTCACCATAGCTTTGGGTGAAGAGGTGGAAGTAATAAAGATGAAATAAGTGAATCAGGAGCTAATTACTTATTAATCTTCAAAAATTACATGGACACAAAGAGAAATTGCTTTAGGAGGCCTAAAGAAGAAGTAGGAGTTACCACAACAAGAAACCAGCTGCTTTAAATAAGGTCGATTGTATTTCCTAGTGACAAATGTTAAGTGTACAGAAGTCAGTAAGAGCTTAATTTTTCAAGTTAAGTTCAGCATATGCAGCAGAGATAAAAAGCACAGGCTAATAGGAGATGCATAACCTACTCCCACCTCTGCTGTTTGTAGGTGCCAGCACAAACAGTATTTTCTGTGCCAAAGGAGTTCATTTACCTAGCATCAACAGTCTTCAAAGTGCTGCATAAACATTCCTCTTTCCAGTATCACCTCCCTCCCTCCCTCCTTTCCTTGTCTCCAAGTGGGTAAGAATTAAGGTTCTTTCTAACAAATGGTGAAAAGAAATGTAAAAAAAAATATATAACAGTAGACTTATGAGCAATCTGGCCAAGGCCACAGGTGAAGTGTCCGGTGAAAGCCCACTGCTGTTTAGAAGCTTTGCCCTTTGTCCTTACAGCCTGTACATCCACAGACCTGGAGGTAGGCTAGGCTGCAAATGCATTTTAATGTGAACTAAGAGAAAGCCGAGACTGTGAAAGAGCACAAGTTCTAGCCTTGCTAGAACATGCTATAGCTTAATTCCATTATCCTCTCAGATATATGTGAAACACAACACCGAAAAGTGGTGGTGGATCAGACACAATATCTGGTGTGCCTAATAACTGCTCCTGTACATGCCAAGTGATTGCCAAGCAATTTCTTGCACCACTTTCTCGGCAGGAGCCTGATATCCTCGCAGGAGGATAGGCGGCGTGAGCTCCTTTGGGCCCCTTCAGCCAGAAGGGGCTGCAGAGGGTGATGCGAGAGAGAAGGGCGGTGCCGGGCAGGGAGCGGGACGACGCTGCTGTCACTGCGGCGGTGGCTGGGGGCAGGCTGGCTTAGCTCGGAAAAGAGAAACATCAGAATGAAATAATAAAGTAAATTTTAAAAAAGAGTGCAGACGACAGGGCGTGTTGGATGCCTGCTGGGCGTGCCGCGGCGGGGGATGGGAAGCCGAGCTCAACAAGGCGCGTTATGGCAGGGCCGTATCGGGGTCCCCCCGTGTTCGCTCCCGGCAGCTGAGTCCTCGGTTCCGGGAAGGCAGGGGGGCGGCGGGGGCCGGCAGGAGCCGGGCGGGGCCGGCAGCGCAGCCCCTCACCCTCTCCGCGTTGCGGCTGCCGCGCTGCGCTGGCGCAGGGCCCGCGGGGGGAGGGAGCGGGCGGAGGAGTGCGGGGGGGGTGTGCGCTGCCCGCTCCGCCCTGCCCCTGCCCGCAGTCTGCCCGGCCCCACCCTCCCGTGCGCCCCGGCCGCAGCGCCGCCGCCTTCAGCACCACGGACAGCGTCGGCTCCTGTATCCCCGCGAGCCAATGGGCTGCGGCCGCCCCAGCATGAGCCACCGCGGCATCTTCCGCGCTGCGGCTCCCACGCCGGTGAGTCACGGCGTCCCGCTGTGCCCGCTGTGCTGTTCGGGGCCGTCTGCTCCCCCCGCAGCTCACTTCCAGACTTTGCTGCTCGCACCTCAAGGAAAATCTTGGTTTCTGCAATTCAGAAATGATCAATAGTAACTCAAAGTGAGAGCTGGCCTTTGACTCAGCTCTGGGCCCCACTCTACTCCGACATGCTTTGACTGGTCTGAAGGAGGATCATTAATGAAGCAACCCCACAAGCTGCATTCTCCAAATTCTGAAAAATTGCCTAGTGGCTGCCTCTCTGCAAGCAGCGTAGGAGTCTGCTACCTTTAGCCCCAGCAGAGGCAAGTGAGCTCAGCTGGACAACATAAGGATGAGATGGCCATGTGTTGTCCCCTTTGTAGCACAGGCTCAGATGCTGTCTCCTCTAGAGAGAAATCAGCTGTTTCCAGCCTTAAGAGGTGTGCACCCACCGCCAGCTTTCTAGTAAAATAATCAGATAACCACCCACATATGTTTATTTGTCAGCTGCATCCTTAAGAGAATCCTTAAAATGAACGGCAAGAATTCTTACAATGCATCCATCCCCTTTCATGTAACAATCCTGTTGGGTCACGTTCTGCACTCTTCATCAAGAAACTCAGACTCACATCTTCCCAATGGCTATCCTTATTGTGCGCAGTGGTTACTGGAACTCCTTTTCACATTCATCCCGTTTTGGGCTTTCCAGAGCCCTTCCTGAGCACAAGCAGCTCCAGATGTCATTCTCCATGTTTTGGCACAAAGCGAGTGGTCCCAGGTTAGCTCTGGGGTTTCTAAAATAAATATGCAGCATAAAAGTATATGGTATCTGCATGTACTAGTAGGAAATGGGATGCAGAAGGGAAAGTAACCTAGGCAGCTGTTCTATTGAAATGGTTTAGAAAATCCTTTCAATTTGTTCTCTTTATTTATTTATTTATTTTTGTCATAGCTTTGGAATAAAGTGTGTTAAAATGCATTTCTGCATGTTTTACAGGTAGCAACAGCAGAGCCTTCAACGCCAATAGGCTTTTTTCATGTAAGACATAAAACATTTGACATGGAATGTACTACTGAAGCCAGACCGAGGGGGGAGAGGCATTCAAGGACTGATTTCCATTTCAAACTGCATTCTGGCACTTTGTACTCCAGCACCATTGGTGGATCAATATTTAATGCCCGGAGATTCTGGCTCTGCAGGAGTCATGTCAGGGGACCTCTAGAGCCAATCTGCTTGGGTAGAGGAGTGATAATTATTCATGGGCTCCTGCCTCTTGCTCCTTCTCTTGCACGGCCCCACTCTGCTGACTCAGTGCCTTATTCAGTCTTCTCTCCCTCTCTGCACTGCTGTAGCTGGACCCCTTTGCCTTCAGCACCTCTGAGCGCCTGCACATCCCACCATGGCTAAAACAGCAATGGGTAAGAAAATACGTCTCTTTTCCTTCCAATGCCACCACCACTATTTCCTAGCACCACTCCCTGCTCTGCGGGCTCTTCTCAGTGGCCTCAAAGTTTAGAAAAATCAAGACAATGCTAAGCGTTATTTTATTTATTTGATGGATTAAAAAAAAAAAAAAAAAAAGATGATGAAGAAAAAAGAAAGAAAAGAAAGAAAAAAAGAGTTGGGGGATGGGGGGAGCAGGGTGGGACCGCGGGGCTCTTTTAACGTCCTGAGATCAGATTAAATATTTTCTGATGGGTGAGGTTGGAAGTGTGAGCACAGCCTTATTTTCAAAACGGTTTTTATTATTTCAAAGATTAGTGTATCTTATGGCACCGAATATGTACATAATATTTATATATTTAAGTAGAGATATATTTAAAAAAAAAGAGAAAACGAACGGAAAAGTTCTCCCCCCGCAGAGATGCCCCCACCTCCCCGCAGCCCCGTCGGCGGGCGCAGCGCTGCCCTTTTATTTCTCAAACACACCGCATGGCGAGGGGCAGAGGGGGACCCGGGGAAGGCACCGCGGAGCAAAGCGGGCGGGGTGCGGTGCGGTGCGGAGTGCGGTGCGGGGGGCGGCGGCTGCGGAGCGCACTGCGGGACGGCCGCGCCCAGCCCAGCGCCGGGGGTTGCGGGGGGGCGAAGGGACGAGTCCGCACCTGCAGTCTGTCGGGGGGGCGTGAGGAGGAGAACGGGGAGGGGGAAGTAGGTCACTGCACCGTCGATGGCTGTTTTCTAGCGGGTCCCACCCTGCTTTTCTCTCCCTGGGGGCTCTGCTGTTAGCTCGCGTTTGGAAGCTGCAAGCCCAGCAGCCCCTCCCTGCCCACTCGCCTCAGACGGAGCCGCGCCCTGCCGCCTCGCAGTCCCGCTCCTCGCATTGAGGGTGCGGGGACCCCCGGCTCCAGCCCCGCTCTGACCGCCGGGCACTCGTCTGGGCACCCCCGGGGCCGGCGGCGGGAGGGGAGGGGGGGCAGCCCGGCCCCTGCCCCTTTGTCTGAGGGCGGCTAGGGAGTGGGTGGGGAGCGGAGAGGCGCAGTGAGGGTGTGGGAGATACGGTACCCACGGGTGTGGGAGAAACGGCTGCTGGAAGCATCCGAACCCCAACACTTCGTGCGTTTTCCTATTTTTTTTTTCCTTTTCCTTTTTTTTGGGGGGGGTGTGCATCTGTGAAATGAGACAGGACCTATGTTTGACGCAGTGAAGTTTTCACAGTCATTCACCATTAAAGTCGTGCACACACAAATCACATGAAACGATGATGGAGAGTTCCAACACCATCCTTTCCCAAGAAACAAATTCCATTCAGATTCCCACTCTGCACTGTCGCCACTCTCAGTTACGGTGCACGAAGTTGCACCAAGCCTTCCTGGCACTGTACGTGATGCATTCTGCATTTATTTCTCTGAACGCTGATGTTCTGAGGAATAATCGCTGCAGATGGGAGGCTTTTTAGCCTGGCCATGGAACCCCTGGGGACAGGGCAGGAGACAGCTGGATGCCCGAGTAGCGGGGGGAGACGAGGGCTGTGGATTGTGGCCAGCCCTGCAGTGCGAGCACGCCCTCCCCTCCCCGCTGCAGCAATCTGGTAATCGGTATTGATAATTTGTCGTCTGCCAGAGACGTATAACTGCAGAAGGCCCTGCCACGAGTGCTGTCAGTGGGAAAGAAAGGGCTCGTCAGCCTTTGATTAATGATCTCTCAGAGCACAAATATCGAGGTTTCTGCACCAAGAGACATGGCGGAAATCATTAGATTTGCCCAGAGACTGGCTGGCGTATCACTCCACTTTGCCTACTAATACCTGGCTAACAAGCAGCATAGAAAAGCAATTAAAAGCAGTATAACTACCTAGCTCAGGTTTCTGAAAGTACTGAATACAACAGTGTTCAATTAAAAATGAAGTGAATGTTAATAAAAGCATCTTCCCTCTTTAAAACTCAGAAAGGTAAAAGCTTCTTTTCACCAATTCTTTAAACTTCATTCTTCTTTACTGTATTTATTTTCTGGGAGATTTTGAATGTAGACAGCATACAACAATAAACCATCACTATTTTGAGGGTTTATTCAACAGAATAAATTTTATTGTCTCATGGAAGAGTGGATGTTTTCTCAGTCGGACGTGCTTCCATTTTCTGCTAAATAAGCTGCATTTGTTCTGTACTCAAGCTTTACCCAACAGACCACTAAGAGACCTACACAGTGCCTGATTATTTTTTCCCTATTAAGCACTGTATTTTGCAAAGTGGTAATAAAGATGAGGCCCTGCTATCATCAGAGCCAATAGAACATTTCTAATCAACTTAAGTCGGCCCACCATTATGTTTCTGGCCTTGCTCCAGCAAGACACTTAAGCAGGTGTCTGGGTTTGAGCATGTGAACAGCCCCAGTGGCATTGAACTCTTCATATAACTCAGATTAAGCAGGTGCTAAATACCTACCTTGATAATCTGTGTTTATCTTCTGCCATAAAGATCATTATTAAGTGTTTGGAATTTTGTGTGAAGACTCTATTAAATAAAACCTTTTCAAGGATAACTCCATTGACTTACATGGGATTTTCAACAGCTACAAGAAATTCTGGAGCTTGCTGTACCCTGAATGCTCATGAAGTTCTTTCTGTTTAGTTTGCATAGTGTAGGAATGATGCACACCAGGCACATGCATACGTCTTATTTAAAAAAAAAAAAAAAATGCATATAATGTGACTGCAGAAAATCTGGTGACTTTTAAATGGTGCCATCCTCTTGACTCCTTCTTCCAAATAAAACTTGGGTTATATGGATAGCGCACAAGTGGTGCATTGTGGAACATTAAATCAGCTGATTTTTTGGGTGGGGTCACTATAGACCTGATAGGCCGTGTACATGGTTGTATAATCCATTTTAGGGCATGTGCATGGCAGTGTGAAGGTGGAACAGGCAGTGATGCCGCTCGAACAAAAAGAAAATGCATCTGAAACCATTATTCCGCTGTTTTCTTGTTTAATTTAAAGAATACTTGTTCTGAGAACGTGTTCAGGCAATTACCGTACAGAAAGTCATGGTCCCGTTTATGGTCCTTGCTTTTTTTATAGCAATTGGTCTAACAGAAATACACAGGATATGCGTGAATAATGTGTTAAAGGAGTGTTTTAATTTGGACTATTTTGAGATAGTCAGGAAGTCTGTGAGGTGACAAATGGGTGGAATTTATGGCAATATAAATATTTAGGCAGACCCACGTTGCCTCTCAGTAAGACTGATTAAACCATTGTAAAAGCATTTCAGAGTATTGTTCTTTTATCCTTTGTGTTTTAGTTACAAGCTCAGATCTAGATACTTAGCTTGATGGATGCAATGTTGCTGCTCAGTTTGTCTATTAATGGAGTACCACATTATTGTTTTATCTGGTATGTAAACATGCATACAAAGTCATAAATATATGTATGATTGTTGATTTTAACTGATTCAATTATTTTAATAAGTAGGCTTTTTACTACAAAGAGATAAGCATTTTGCCCTGACCTGCCAGTACTCTTAAACAATTGCTTTATCTTTAACAATTGCACATGAGTAGTCGTCTGGACATCAATAGCAATGACAAGCTTCAAGTTAAACAACATATGGCCAAGTGCCAGGCTGCATTCAGGCTGAACATGCTTCCTTCCATATTGTGCTGGCTTTCAGTGAAGGTTTTAACCGGTTTTCTTCCCCTTTTGTAAATAAGTGGACACAAGTCATCAGTACACTAATTGTTAGAAATTTACATATTTGAATAGACTAATATAAAATTACTTCAAAATAAGAATGAAATGTATTGGAGATTCAGAAAAGAGAGTTTGTTGTCTCATAATGTTGACAGAAATGTGATTTGACTGAGACATCATCATTGCAAATTTTATCAGTCTCGCAGAAGAAACATTTCAATTAATCTGTTGGTCATTCTTTTGATCATTGCTATGCTAATATAAATTTGCTAGCCAGTACAGTTCACGTGAGAACTCAAGGTTAACACTTATTTACATTATTTTCCTGTTTTTACAAAAGTGGATTACTCTTCCTGCTATTGAAAATTTGGGCAGTAATAATTTCACTATTACTGTCCATGTGGTTAAGAACTTATATTGCTTCATAGCAGTTCTTTACTTACCCTGTCAAATGCTGAGACAGGAGAACAGAGCGTCATCTATTCCATATCCCATAATGTTCAGAGGAAATAAAAATAAAAATCAGCAGCTTGAACACTCCCAAAGTATTTCTCTTGCCTCTACATCCATCTTCTCTTGTCCTAATACAAGCTCTATCTAGCTAAACACTTCTCTGTTTAATAATGTATTCTTATAGTCTATTCACATTGATTTTTCTCAGGTTTTCTCTTAATTAATTAATTTAGCCTGGAATCTTTTTTCATTTCTTTGGTATTTGCACTACAATAGGATGTTTCTCTAGATTGCACTTTGCACACATTTTTTTTACCATAATTATGCATGTAATGTAATGGCATGGTTAGATTTTTCCCAGGTGACATTTATATTCATTTCTTCGGAAAAGAATTCTCCATTTTCAAATTAATACCACTAATTAAAAGACTGATTATAGCAGAGAGATTGGATGGTCATATTCAGCAATACACTTAGGTGACATTTTAGTCTTCAAAGACTTTGAAAAAATTAAGAGATTAATTCTCCTAAAAGCCTCCTGTGAGAAGTAAGCATTATCATGTAGGCTGAAGAGCAGAGATCAGAGGGTTCTCGTGGCGGGTAGGTCTGGGTAGTACTTAACCCATGGAGCATTTTCATGTAAGTCTAATTCAACTGCCTTAGAAGCACGTAGTCAAAATGAACAAGAGATTTTTCAGCTCCTGAAAAAAAAAAAAAAACAAGCCCTAGGCTTATTTAGGCCTATGCATCCTAAAATGGTGCCACTGCAAATAATTGAGATAGCTGGAAAATTAACTGTCTGAGAGTTGAATGTTAAACAGCATGTTGGTCACCAGTTGATAATCCTGTGGTCTGACCAATAGGCAACAACTCATCTGGAAATTGAATCCTCCAACAAGACTTTTTTCTAATTGAACATGTTTCTCACAAGCTTTACATGTATCGACTACATTTGTCTTTCAACCTGCAATACAAGGCCTCAGGTTTTTTTTTGTCCTGGCACTACCAGTAGTTCTGCACAATTCTTTGAGGAGGAGTGAATATTGTGTCACAAACCAGCAGTGATCACTTACCCTGCCTTCAAAGATCCGGTGTTAATTGTCCAGACAACTTTCTTGTATAAATAAAAACTAGTGCTGTCATTAGGAGGCTTGTAGAGAGCCTTCCTCAGCAGTATGCATAAAATGGATGGTAGATGAAACAAATCTACAAGTCTTGTCTCCTTGGTCTTAGTGGAGTTCAGCCACAGCACAGTCAGGTCTGAGCCCATGGGAGTGCAGAAATCTGGCAGGTAATTTAGAGGAATGGCCAATATTCACTATTTTTCATAGGGTACAGAGTCAGTGATTTCTGTGGAAGCACTCTGATCGACTGCTGGTTCTTATTTTTTTTAAAGACACTGTTGATCTCATTTGGGAATGGGTCAGTCTGCCTGTGAGCAGCAGTCAGCAGTTCTACCTCTCGATCCTGAAAGGTGCACCCATGGCTGCCGAGAAGGCAGTGTTTGTTACTCTAGACATTACTCTAGTAATTAAGTAATTACTCTAGGCATTACTATAGTGGCCCACCACTTCTCAAAAACTAAGAAAATAAAATTTTTTGAGACCTCAGTTTGCACAGACCTGCATCCTCAAACAGAAGAAAGGCCTAATGGAGAAATGATGGTTCCTGGGAGCAAAACATCCAAGACATAATGTGTCTTAGCAGCAGCCAGCATACAAAGCTGCTCTTCAATTATTTCATTTTCCTCCACTTAACTATGTTTTCCTTTTTTGATAATACATAATTTAACAAATGAAGTGAATTTAAGCTTACAGGGTGTACAGTTAAACTGATGTAGAGCATCTACATGAAACATTAGTCATTGATCAACACATTTAGAAACATTATTTTTCGTAGGTGTAGTTGTCTAATCCAAGTTGTTCATGAAAATTCATTATTTATGCACTCATTCTAGTACACAGAACCAATCTCTGGGGTCTTCTCTCCTCCATCATGGCAGGAAGAAAGAGAGGTGGCAATGAGTGCATCCCCTTTGTCCCAGCAGCTTGTGGTTGGCCTCTAGTTGTGGCACTGGAATATGGTGACCCTAGTCCTTGTGTGTCTCCCAGGAGAGTGCCAGAGCTGAGCTGTGTCCTCTTAGCCATGGGAACAGCTTCACATGGGAGAGCGGACACTAGGGCATGTAGGCGGAAGATGAGCCCCACTGAGTACCTGGGGAGTCCTGGCTTATGGAACCGTTGTTGGATGTTTCACGCTACAGCCACTGGACTAAAAACAGGAACAGTTGCAGGAGCTGAAAACAAAAATTGATTCTCTTTGGGTGGGAATTAGGAACCTTCAGGTTAAATCCTCTAATTTTGTAGGGATTTAAGCCTGTTTTTTTCTTAAATGTCAATATAGACATCCATCTCCTCTACTGGATTTATCCCTTATTCTTTTTATGATTTGACTCTCTCTTCATTAACATGGGCATAACTTTATATAATTATTTCAGTGTTGTGTTGTGAAATTATGTTCCATAATGCATAGAAATGTGTAACGATGCTCTCACATTACTGAATTTGCAGAAAACCATATCAGTTAGGTCAGGCAATGAAGCAGCTTTCTGTCTAAAGATAAATTAGCTTTCTGAGCTCTTAAGGTGCTTCTTATAATCCTTACGGAATTTCTCAGGTAAATGTGGTTATTTTATACCCGTTAGCGTAGAATGGCTACATTCAGCTAGGGTATGTTTTATTTTATGGTATGCAAAGATATTTTTTAATATTTAAGTTTTCTTACATTTTTATATATTCACTAGCCACTGGGTGACTATGTCACTGTAACTTCTGATCTTGGTATTATTTTTGATCCTTTCTAAAGTTTTTGAAAACATCAGTGACCATTTTTGCTTTGGTTTTATCACATTCTCTGGTTTTCACTCTGACAGTGACTGATGTGATTTCCCTGGCAAGATTCCCTAAGTGTCTAAAATTATTAGGGTTATTATTTTTCATCTCAAAAACTATAGAGACTACATCAAGGTCAAAGATTCACCAAAAAAAAATTGACCTACATCTTATCTATGATAGTAGATCAAAATTAGTGATTTTTCAGTATTTTTGTCCTCCAGTTACCTGAGTGGAGCTGTAAGAAATCCTTGTATGTTCCTGGGAAATGTTTTAAGTTAAAATAGAATATATGAATTGGTTTCCATCATTTTTTCAAATGCTTTTTTTTTTGAAGTGAAATTCAGTTCTGTAAACAATTTTATTAGGATTTATTAAGTATCAGTTTTAACAGTTCTGATATATTTACTTCTTACCTCATTCACGCATGAAAAGAAAGCACAGCTAATGTCACCCAGCAGTCATGTTTATTATCACTTGAATATAAAGTTTCGTGTCTCCAGGTCCTGGCGTTCATTCAATTTATTATGTAGATGTAATACAAATGATTATTTTTAAGCTAATGCCTTTTCTATCCATTTAGATATTTTTGATGCTGTCAAGATTCCAGGCAGGCAGCTTTCAATATTATACATTGTAGATAGGAAAGATCCCCATACTCATTGTGGTTTAAAAAATAAAAGTTTAATATTTATTAATAAAATATTGTCCTCAAGGCAAATAACTCACTGATGGGAAAACAATGTCCTAATGCTAAATGTGATTATTTTATAAGTAGAATATCTATAATGATTGTTAAGAGAAATGGAAGATTCAAGTTATTCCCTTCTGAAGTGTATTCACAGTTTTTTGAAGTGAATCATCAAGAAGTGTAACAATGAAAAGACTTTCACCTTCTAGTGGTGGAAGGTTTTAAAAACAGGATTAAATATGGCAGAGCTATTTTCATGTGCACTGCAAAGTTGTAATTATCACTTGGTGTAGGTCACCAGTGTTATTCTGCAGTCTCAGCTCTTCTGATGTCTTCTGCATGAGAGGTGAGCAGTGCAGTCAAGGAGGATAAAAAATTGCAATAATGAGAATGAACACTGAACCATAGCATAAAACTTAGGCCATTTAGGGAAGCAAACAGAAACAGTCTACAACACAAAGCTTACAAAATTACACTTGATACATTTCTATGTAGTTACATGGGTATAATTTCCTGGAAAAAAAAAAGCAAAAATTAAGGAAGAGTATACTGGAAACAGAATACTAGATCACACAAACCTCAGTCTGTCCCTGAGCTGCTGTTCTAATATTCCCGTAGTCTTTCAGTGCCATTTATGCTTCGGAGGAAAGCGTGAGCTGGCTGTCAGGAAGACTTCTATTTTTGATTTCCCTACACTGAACTTCCTTCTGAGCATTCTGCCATTCAAATCGCAGCTTCCCATCTGCTCCATCCCTCCCACCCACTAATTTCTACTCCCAGTCCATCTCCTTGATGCCTTTTTTCTCAAACTCAATCTATTTATCCAGTCACCGTTCTGTGTCCTTTTTCAATTATTCCATCCCTTAACAGACTTTACCTTTTTAAATATATTTATTTTCATTTTCCTTTATCTGCTATTGGCGATTTCTTCTACCAGGCAGATTCAGTTTTCTTCCCTTCACATAGCCTTTAGTGGTCCTCCAATAAACCTCTATACCTCTGAGAGACCAGACACAGAGGAGCTGACACCACAGAATAGTTGTTTTCTTTTCCAATTTCCAGCACTCCTCTGGCCCACAGCAAGCAGGAGGAGCAGTGTTTGAAGCATCATTCTCAGCCCATGTGAATTCAGACATGTCCAAAACAAAGTATCTTTAGAGAATTTGGCTGTACATTTTTGGACATGTCTCTCCTAGTCCTGAGCGAAGCCTGAAAACAGATATTTCAATGAGTTATTCCATTGCCAGGCCTCGGCAGATTTTTCAAGGAAAGAATGATTTCCTGGCACAGAGTTTAGAGGCTTTCAAACAAATGCAGTATTTGTCCAGTTTGCCATATGCAAGCTCTCTGTTTTTCTGTAGTCATCTTTCCTGAAATGGTGAAATCATTTTTGCAAGAAATTGCACCCAAATTCGGCAGCAGGCAGCCCTCCAATCAACAAAACTGTTGGCCAAATCATTAGAATTTACACAAGTGATGGTGGAATGAGGTCTCCTATGCTTTCTCATGCAAGTGAACTAAAAAAGTGGCACTAGATGAGAAATAGCACTCACTATGATGTATAGGCCATACATTTGAGTGGATAAGATGTGCAATGATCAGGAATACTGATCTTGCTAGAATTATGTCCTAAACCGGTACAAATCTACAGCAATAGACACCATGTTGATTTATGTCTGATGAACTCTTTTTTTTCCCTTTAAATCTCCAGAAGCAGTGTAGGAAGGAAGCATCTCTTTCATTATTTTGAATAGTCATATAAGCGCCAACCACACTAATAAAGGAGAATTGGATTATACAGGAAAAGAGACTTTTTAATACAGGAAAAGGAATTTGATTACCCAGCAAAAGAGAAAAATCAGGGCATTATAAGCTCCAGTTAGTTTTCAGATGTATTGAAATATGTGATGAGCAGGTCAACCCTGGAAGCTTGGTAAGGCTGTTACAAATAGGAAGCTGAAAAACATGGAAGAAGTTTTGACTTGCCTTTAACAACAGTGTTGATGCTGGGATGTGGTGATGCACAGTGTACTGAAAATTTAGGTATTGCAGGCAAAAGTCTCCTTACTCTAAATAAGCCAGGCACCCTCCCATCAGAGACCACCGATATCAGTAGTGCATCTTGACAGGGATCAACTGCTGATGGAGTTAATTTAGCAGCAGAGAAGTACTGCAGGTGAATACACCCAGACAGGCAGGCAAGCAGGCAGACAGACAGACAGGTACAAAGAGATAAATAGACTGACACAACAAATGAAATCTAGATAATTATAACTTCAGTGATATTTCAAAACAGGAAAAAAATCACTAAATTGAAAAACGGTGTGAAAGTAGAAAAATATGAAAAACTGTGGTGGATCATAAAGTACTTAATTCAGAACAGTCACATTATTAAAATCTGCATAAGTTGTTGTAGTTTATACATTTATGCATCTATTTTACATCTTCAAAGTCTGCATGTTTGTATTATTCAAATCTGAGCAAAGTTACTTCTTACACAGGTGGCTTCCTCTAACCACTGGTTCCTGTTTTTTTAAATTGTGTTAGTTGTAACAAAAATATTCCACCAACAATTTCTCTCTCTCAGACAGTTTAATGAATTCTGAATAATATATCAACTTGTTTGCACCATCAGCATAGTTTCAAAGAAGAGTTTGTCATTCTTTTATTTAATTATTATTCATTTTACACATCCTCTGATTAAGGTAATCAATAATATTTATAATCTGTGCCTAACTGGTAAACTTTAGTAATATGCTGCTGAGTGGTATAATTATTTTCTTAATTTAGGCAATCCAATATTTGTATATATGCCTAAAGACATGCAAGGATATGATAGTAGAAATATTTATCAGTTCATTAGTAATAATAGGTGCATAGATAGTTTAGTCATGCAGAAAAATATCTGAAAGCCACAGAATAACAGACATTTTGAAAATAGCTCAAAAAATTCATCTTAGCCCCTGAGAAAGCATTTGGTGGATTGTTCCCCACTCAAAGTCAAAGACAACTTTTCAGTTGACTTGCAAAAAGTCTGGGATTCCATTCACAATTGTTCTGATTGACAGTGAAATACGGCATTAATCAGCTGAAGCTCAGAACTGACAATAACTTCGAACTATTTTAATTCATTTTATTGGGAGTTAGGACAAGTTCCTGACAGTAGAATGTTGCTAGTCACAGACTGTGTCTTCTAGATAAGCTTATAGAGACCTACTGATTAATTCTACAGCTCAGTAGTTGAGCTCTACTGTCATACACATGCATAGCATGTATTTTTTCTCAGACAAAGAAAGGATGGAATCAATTGGGAAATACTTGTCACCTAGCAGGAGTCAACGTTGCTGAAGATTTCATCCATCAGTTCACAGGAGTCACTTCATTGGTTGACACAGCACTAGTAAGTTATACTAATAAAGGCAAAGCATGTCCAATCAAATCACAGAATCACAAGGGTTGGAAGGGACCTCAAGAGAACATCAAGTCCAACCCCCCTGCTAAAGCAGGTACCCTACAATGGGTTGCACAGGTAGGCATCTAGAAAGGTCTTGAATATCTCCATTGAAGGATTTATTGTGTGATCTGGATTTGGTTTTAGGCTTGACCATAACTGTTTTAAATTGTGGCAAGTTCTGGTTAAAATAGACATCACAAGCTCTCTTTCTAATATGATTTAGTGGTTTTGCTTAATAACAAAACTTGCAGAGACCCTGGATTTTTTGTGCTACCTAAGTTAATATTTCCTAATACACAAACTGTTATTTTATTTGCAATAGTTCTAAGAATGAGATGATGACTTAGACTCCAAAAACCATACAAAATCCCCCAAAGGGATTGCAAAGCCAATAAATAAATAGTTATTTATAGCGATGATCTTTATCTCCTTCTGTGTATCTTATTTTTTTCCTCCATGTGTTCTGTTTTATTGCTTGCAGACCTGAAAGGGTACTTGAACCACTGCATTTCACAAAGAGGTAGGATGACTGGAGAAGTGGTAATGACTACACCTGAAGTCCAGCAGCTGAGTGGGCTGGGGTCTCTCTCTTGTGCTACCACAGCAACATGGCAAAAAGAAACTGTGAGGTTCTTTGGCAAGTAGGTAGGATGAAGACCAGTGAAGGACTGAGCTGCTAGCAAGCCTTACCTCCCACAGGAGCATAAGATGAGCTTACTCTGGGAACTGAAAATCTGGTTGGAGGGACATCTAGAGGTCATGTACCCTATCCTGCTACATGAAGCAGGACCATCATGAGTTCATCTAGCCAGCTTCTGAAATCTTCCATGGATAATCTCACAACTAACATCTCAAGCCACAGTTTGTGGCTGTAGCTCCTTCTTCTGTTATCTGGCAGTACCTGGTTGGGGGGATTGGCTCTGTCATTTCACGGATCCTCCCTCTAGTTCTAAGCAACTAGGCTATCACCCCTTAAGAGTCTTCTTTGCCAACTAAACAAATCTGATCCCTTCCACAAGCCTTCACAGGCCACGTGCTGTAGGTAACCGTCTGCTAGACCCGCTCCTGTTTGTCCATGTTTCCCTTTAACTGGGGGCAGTGCATAAGGTGGAGCCTCACAACACCAAGTACATTCAATCAACCCAACCTCTCAGCCTGTTCATTCACACACAACTCCGCATCTGGCTGGCCTCCCCCCCTCAATTTCCCTCATCTGACTGCTTTAGAGGAGTGATAGAGGAAATTGCAAAAAAGCTCTTCCATGTGAGACTTTCAGAGGCCAAAAAAAAAAAAGGTCATTGCCCAGTATCTACTCCTATTTTAGTGCTTTAGACTTCATCTTTAAGCACCAGCACTTACGGGTTTATGTAGCCACGCACTGAAACATTATCTGAAATACCATTTAGGCATTTGTAGTCTTTTTAGGGCTGCATTCAAGACTAGCAGAAAATTATTCTATGTTCTTAAATGCCATGAAAATAGACTTGTACTGTGGGCATGCTGATCATTGAAATGTCTAGGAGTAGCCTCAAGTCTTCTAGACTTAAGGATCTGCCAAAAGATTGTTTTCTAGTCAATCCACTGCCCTCTTCTGATTAAATAACACCAAATGAAAAAAAATGAGTTTTACGAAAACTGCTTTGTATCAACATGGTAGATCAGGTAGTTGATGTCATCAGTGCTTACTCTATGCAGTACTGTAAAAGACCTTCAAAATCTCAAGACAATCTTTTTAGACCCAAAGATTTCCCCAAAGATAAGCACACCCTTCCTACATACAGAGACTTTCTTAACTTGGGGTCAAAGTCTGTCTAAACCTAGAAATTCAGCTCTTTGGAATATCCTATAATGAAATAAATACAACCTCTTGCTCCCGTATATACTTAATTGAGAGAACTCTTAAATTATTATAAATACCTATAGAAAAAGGGGATTTAAGCCACATGATAGTCATAAATCAGAGCAACAGAGGATCTGTAACAGGCTTGTTACATGCTTGGATTCAGAGTAAAAAAGCTCCACAATCACAAGTTGCACATACAAACTCTAATGTAAAACAGTTTTATATAGAGATTTAAAAGTCATCTACACTTTGTTCTGGTACTCAAATTTAAAATGCAGTTTTAATTAACATGATTATAATGTGTATGTTGTATTACTGCACATATAGAAACACTTCATTTTTAAGTAATCTACTTACATACACCATTTGTAATTGTGTACAGAAAGCAAACAAATGCCTTTATTCACATGGATGAGATATCCTTATTTTAAAATGTCCCACAGAATTAAAATTCCATTCAGGACTCAGAAGAAAATTGGATTTTTCAGACTGTCTCCTTTCATTGTCATTTTCATTTTGACATTTAGCCGGTAGTCATAGCAGCTCATAGGAGTGATTGTGCAGAACAAAGATGCAGTTACACATGTTTGGCTTTGGATTAAGTACATTAAATGCATGCAGATTGCTCAAAATCAACTCATAAACTTACGTAAAAAAAAAAGGGGGGGTTATAATAAGTATAATGCATATATATAAGGTATATATAAACTAAGTAATGAGTGCTTCTGCATGTTTATTTCAGACGTTATAAAATGTGTATTCTGGGTTATGTGACTAAGTTTTTTTGAGGGGTACCTTTCCCAGCACTCACAGTAGCATGTTGTTTCTAAAATGGATTCTTCTGGTAATTATAGTGTGAAAATAATTAAAATATGTTCTGCACTTGCTGAACTGACTCAGCAAGCAAGGAATACGTTTAATTACTGGGATATAAAGATCAAGAGTCCAACCAAGCTGCAAATTATAATTGCATTTATCCCTCATAATAAAAGCACAAATCTCTACTTAGCTGATTGCCCTCAGTATTGTCTTTGCCTAAAACAAATATATGCTCCTTACAGTTGAATTTGCAGCTCATTTTCTGTGCCTTAAGTTATGACTAATATTTTGGCCTTCATTAGTCCAAAGAACAATTTTTAAAATGTTGGAAGACATTAAGGATATCAGCAGGATATCTTGGAGTGGCACAAGGTGTGCTTTAATGAGGACTGTGGTTACAAACCATATATGAATTATTATAAAAAAATTAAAAAACGGCAACGTATTTCATATGTGACTTTTAGTTCTTACAAATATCTGAGTCTCAGATAAACAGCAACTTTCCGGTAACGGAAACTGTAGTAATGCAGCACTTTTTGCCTCATTGAGGTGCTCCAACTTACATCAGTTGAGATTCCTTTAATTATGGAAACAGAAATAGTTGGATTCTATATCCATTCTTTCTTAACTGCCTGCTTTGGAAAGCCAGTCCTTTGCTTGATGTTGTTATCAGTGGCTTACTTCTAGAACTTGTGGATAATTCTGCTAAAAGTTGCTCTTATCCAGAAGCTCAGTGTGAGTCTAGAACCATCCAAATCCAAAGGTGGGGAGCGAGGGGGGAGCATGCCATAAAATAATTGAAATAATATCAGTATGTATCCAGAAAGGATCTACCATGTCAAGTTGAAAAGAAGTAGCAAAACTCTTAATTCAATTGTGATAATATGATCAATATCCTAGGATTATGTCATGACTCTCCAGCCAACATAGATTAAAATGTCACCAGAAATGTGATGCAGCCCAGGAAGTGTTTGTTGAGGCTACATTTAGGGATCACTGTGATGCAAAATTAAGTTAGTGGAAGTCTCTGAAGAGATCGTTGTGAAAAATGGAATGCGTGCTTCTGTTCCAAGGCTGAGATTCAAAACAAACGTTAGAAGCCAACTCTTTCACATCCTGCTCCACTAATCCAGTCCTACTGTGCTAAAATAGAACCTACAGTGCATTTCATACCTTGGGATTATGTTGTTTGATCATAGCAGGCTACTTAACTAACCAATTACCACTCCCTTCCATCAAATTTGATTTGCATCCTTCCTTCAGAGGCTGTTCTACCAGCCAGCACCCATATCATTTGCACCATTCTCAAAGAGACAGCCTGGGCCAATGAAAGAGACACTCATCCTGACATCAGGAGACTGGGTTCTCCGTGAAGCTTTCCTACACACGGGGTCAATGACGTTTGGACATTTTTGTCAGCTCTGGGTTATTTCACCCTCAGTGCTCTCTGCCTGACTTCCTCACTTACACTGTGAGATGTTTGACACAGGGTGTTCACCTCTGACATGTTTGTACAAAAGTGGTGCATATCTCAGCTGGATGTCTGTATGCTTCTCCAACACAATAATGAAGTGACCTTAGGAGCACGCTAGCAGCATCTCCGATAGTCTGGCCCGTGACTGCAGGGTGCTTTAGAGGAAACTGGTGTGCCCAATACAAGAGCTTGAAATTGTGCTCCCCCCCCAGTGCATGGTATCTGCATGCCAGGGCTGTCTGTAGGTTCTGTGCCACTTACCAGGGAAGATCTTCAAAGCTATGTTAGTGGACACTCTGGGACAAAGTATCTGACTTTTTAAGCCACTTTATATGTGACCTTTCTCAGAAGTAAAGGATTCTAATGGCTCCATGTGCTGGCAAGAGAGTGTGTGGCAGCTCTTCAGGCATATGAGGCAAAGGAAATATGTTACGCAGAGAGCATTAAGACATGCAAAGCAAATCCAGCCAATCAGAAATTCCACAGCTTAAGGTTTTGATCCTTAAATCATCCATGTAAGTCTCCCAAGTGAGAGCTTGGGGATTTTCCTTGGGAACAGGAATATTAATGACAGGATCAGACTCAGACTGATACATGTACTATCATTATTACTACTACCCTTACCAGTAGTCATAAATGAAAAGTAGAATTTAATTATTTTGTAAAACATGACAGAGCAGAGATTGCTACAATACCATCAGAAGAGGCTGTTTTCCCAGTGGACAGGTGTGCAGCCAAACCCACAGCAGTTCTCATGCAGGTGAGGTGGGCCAGGTAAAGTGGGTTGATTCTCCTGGTGCAGCTCTTACTGCTCATCGCCTTTTTCTACCTGGTTCTGATTCAGGAGAATCTCTTCAGTTCACATCATCTTATGTCTGAATTTCCGTTGTCTTTTGTGCTTCGAGAGGATATAGGAGATGGCAGATAGCAGAATGATTACTGAGTGGGGCTGTATTAAAAGATTGTGAACTGCTGGTCCATGCCTGGATTTCACTCTTAGGCAATAATAGTGTATCAAGAACTATCTATGAGTGTGGTGGCCTCTTATGATGGTAGGAAAAACTTCACAATCTTAAAAATCAGCGTCCTGCCAAATAATTTGAAGAATTTGTCTAAAGAGCCAAAGAGGTACAATGAAAAATTAAACAACTGCTTTTAGTTAACTGGCAGGAAATTATGCTGCCTTAGGAGCACAACAGCCTTTGAGTTCATTCCTTGCTGTTCATCCCCTCCATTTTCCTCAAAGTCTGTTTTAGTAGCTGACATTCTTGCCCATAGAAGAACCTCTATAGGAAGAAAACTGGGGAAGGAAGATGGGGTATGGAGGCAGGAAAAATTCTGAGGAGGGCAGGGGGAATCTTGAGAAAATGGCAAAGGCAAGGTAGATACTGAGGTGGAAGGTCTTCTGTCCCCAGGGAAAGATCTGTGGATTTCTTTTTGAACCCTTGCAAGAAGTTCACTGAAATTCAACTGAATTTCAGGTACAGCACAATCAGGGTTCAGTAAATGGATTTTCTCATAGCTCTACCAGGGAAAATTACACACATAAAAATATTACAGTGCAGTAACTTCACATCTTAGCATTCTGACATCAGAAAGTGAACAACATTTGAATCCAATCCCAGTCACTAAGTAAAAACTATGGACATATCATCTGGAATAGTCCAGGAAGGCATTATTGGGCAGTCCGCATAAGCAAACAGCTGCTTGTGTATTCCTGTGGGTGGGTTTTCCAGCCAGATACTGCTCTGCCACCTGAACTGTGCTGTAGAAAGGCCACGTGAGAGCTTTCATTTGATGGCAGGGTTAATAGTTTGGTACAATTTGACACAGTCATAATAGCATGAAGGGTCAGATCAGTCGTTCTCATCAGTTCTTGTGTTTTAAAGAACTCATGCTCACTGATTCCACTGCCACCCTGCGCTTCTATGAATGGCACTATTATTTGATTCTCCTCCAAACCATTTTAATCTATTTTCTAAAAAGGCTTTCTATCCAGAGAGAATAAAATTGCACATACTTCTGATGGAACCTAGATAGCTTTCCTGATTTCAGAATGGCCATGAGGGTTACAGAAATGAATGCCTAAAACTACTTTTTAAAATTCTCAGTTACCACAAAAGTAGATTAATCTGTCCAAATTCTGTCTTATTTTCTGGACTTATTGTAGGAAATGCTAGAGTCAGTGTTCACAGAGGAAACTCAGTAATTCACAATTTCTTTTCTTCATTCTGTTTCTTCTTTCCTTTTCACAGTTCCCCTCCTTCCCTTATGGCACAGATATTGAAATATCAAAAATTCAGGGGCATGGGACATCATTTAAATTCTCTCCAGATGAAACTGCTTTGCAGTAAATGAAGAGCATGCTTTTAAAGACTTGGTCAACAAAGAATGGCCCCATTTATAATCAAAAAGGATAAAACCAACTAAATATCTTTTTCTATGTGTTTTCTTTTAAATCTGTAGAGATTAATCAGAATTTTATCTTCAGTGATTAAGAGAACAGCAAAATGTGGATCAAATGCATGCAGACAATAATTTGATAGGGCTGTCTTGGCTTGCTTCTGGTAGTTATCAGTTACAGTTATGGTTACATAACACCATTTCATTTCACGGAAAAGTATGCACAATATTACTAAAACGAATTAGGAAAATAAAATTACTGGTCAACAGAGTGTGTCTTTTGGTGTTCACAAAATGATGTGGCTTTTCATGACAAACCAGAAACTCTAGCACTTCCAAGAGAGCAGTCACAATGTGAAATTTGTAAAAAGCTGCTCTCTCAGTAACATCCTTGAGAGATCAGTGCAGAGGATGGTTGTGGTAGGTATTCTGTACCTTGCATTCCATGCTTCATTGAGTCTTATTTCTTACTCTTACACTCTCTTCCAAATAAATTAAAAAAAAGTGGGATTTCAGTTAATGACTATAATTCATCTCAGAAAGCCGACAGTCTTGTGGGTGCCCAGCAAGGCAGTGGAGCTGAACCGTCCTACGGGTTGCACATTTTGGCCATAGGCAGTATGCCCAGTCAAACTTCCCACCAGGTGCACAGACTCTCAAGAGTTAGTTGGCTGGTGGCACTTCAGTTTTCAAAAATCAGTAACATTTTATTATATGTAGATTGGATTCAGTAAGGGAAAATGAATCAACAGATTTGCGTTCATCAGATGTTAATTATAAAGTAACATTTATGCTTATCTCTCTGCTTTCATGTGTTAAAAATAGTCTTGATTATGAATAATGGTCTCTGCTGTGACACAGCAATCTGTCCTAACTCTGCTTTGCCAAGGAACAAAATCTGACCCAGATTGCCCATGGCCGATCAGTCAGTAGAGATTTTCATGTTACAGTGTAAACTGGAAAAAATTCCTTATAGCTATTTGATAACAGATGAGAGCAGACAGCATGGTTTTAACAGTGTTTTCCCTAATGTTCCTGCTTCTCCCAGCAGTAGATAACTGTTTGCTGACTTCCAATGGCAGCCATAGTGCTCTCGCCTCTTAGCTTCAACCTATGGGCAAGTGAGCTGAAGGACCTCTGTCTTTAGTGGAGAAATATGGAATGTATCTGACTAAATTTGAGGTCAGGAGAGCAATTTTGAAGTGAATCATCAATGCACCCTAGTTGACCAGGCTTTGGTCTACACTGCAGAACAAACTGAGAGAGCACAAATGGGCTCTCTCATTGTGAGGTAAAGAAAACTGGAAGATACCCTTTAGTTGCACTTCTGCTGAGCTCAGGAGGTAATGGTTGTTCACATCATGGGACTAACCTAGTCTAAAGAAAAGACCCTCAAAATGTCTACAGCATGTAGCATGGAGTCCTTGGGATTGCATCCCTCCACAGATTCCATCCTGCTGTGCATCCCTGCTTGTCATGCAGATGCAGCAGGAGGATCCAGCAAGTAAAGAGCCCACAAAAATAAAAACAAAAAGTATCAAAATGTTCACCAACACAGGGATTGGTTTCATAATTTATAAACACAGCTGTTAGAAATAATTTCAGAAGTTTCAAAAGGTAGTGTTATTTGCTTCAAACTGTGATATTAAGATGCATTTGGAACTCATTCAGGAAAAAAATCATGAATTTTTGTGTTTCAATCCAATCTGAGATTCTTCTCTGAAGCTGTCAAAAGTTTTAAGGGCATTAGGTACAATTTTCAAGCCTTTCTGCAATTATGAATACAAGGAATTCACTTTAAAATAAAAAAAAAATTGTAAGATTGCTAATACTGAAATCCCTTATGTTTTTATCAAAAATCTGTGTTCTGGGTTCTTGCCAGACTTCAAAGCATTTAATGCATCTAAACATTTAAATGGTGCTGCCTATAACTGAGAAGATTCTGTTACAATCTTTTGTCAACACTGTTTTTTCCTAGTAATTTCGCTATCAAAGCTTTTGTATTATTATGATTACTATCATTTACTTGCCTTCATTTAACTTGCACATTTAATGCAATGATACGTACCCTATATGAGTGCACAAGAAGCTGTATGGTTAGTAAGCCAGTTGAAACACATTTGGAAAATAAACTTTGTCGCAATCAGTGATTCTCTTTATGGGTTTTTAAAAGCTCCACTATAAAACAGAACATTTTGGTACCTATTTCAGTTAACATAAGAAGACCTGTGTAGTATGCACAAATGTTGTACTGTTGACTTTTGTTTTTTAATGTTAAATGTTTCCTTTAGAGAGAATGTGTTTCTGTGGCTACAACAATTAACTCCACAGGGTTTGGTAAATGACAGTTGTCCCCTGTTCAGTCATGAGCTCCCTGTGTGACCCTGGCCAGTCACTCCAATCAGACCACCATCTAGAGGTGCTTGCATAGTTGTCACTAAGCTAACCATACTACTTTTTCTTTAACGCATAGCGTTTTAAGGAAAGGATAGCTGAGTAGTACATGCCTCCTACCACATATGTTGGTCTTTGTCTGGTCATGGGGGAGAAGTCTTCACAACACTGATGTTGGGCACCTGAGGTGTGCAGGTCTTCCATTCCTTTGAGATGCTCAGACCTTAATTTTCCAATAGACAAAACTACCCAACAGCACTGCAAGAGTAAAATACATTACATGCTCTCCCAATGGCTGCCTGAGGCAAAATAGGTCTCGTCCTCCCATGCTGGCCCATGTCACCCACGTGTTGCTTGGTTTCTGGAGTTGCAACAGCCTCCAGAAATTGCTGTGAACGTTCAAGGCAGGTTCTAACTGTGGCTGAAGGACCTCCTAGGGCAAACAGAGACTAAATCAATACCATGAAAAACAAAATGTAATACCTGTAAAGCATGGAAAGTCATCCTAATTCTGTCCGTGTTCAGAATGGAATAGGACAATCATTTCAGCAGTGTGCTTTCAGTGCAGCTATTGTATTGAAAGAAATGAGAGCTGTGCACGTTCTTATCTTTCTCCAGCTGTGTTTTGCAGATGACAAGCTAGCAGAACAAACACCCTTTTCCGATTGTTTTTAATGCTGATAGAAAACAAGACATATTCAATGTCAAGCAAAGAGAAAAAATAATAACGGGGGCCCCAAAAGGCAGGATTCTTAGGGCATCTATTTGCATGCCTCTTCCTACAAAGATATTCCGAGCTATATGTTGTGTCAGTGATTCATCGGGCCTTTTACAACAATGTTTAGCTTTCAGCTCATATCATCAACAGCCCTGTCTTTAACAGAAAACCTTCTGTGTTTTTACTAGCCCCTCATGCAGGATCTCTCCACGACCTCCATGATGAAGTTTTGGTGGTGTGGGAAGCTGGCTGGTCCTCCAAGGATAGTTTGTACAGCCACGCCTTTGTGCTTAGAATTACGCATGTGGTTACATACTTTATTGGATGAGGGCTTAAATGAACACAACATTACATTTGACTATCAACAGACATCAGTTTGATGTCATTTGACTCTTCAGAGGATATTTGAGTTATTCCTTGCAAGTTGGCACTTAGGTTTCAAAAGAAAGACTTGTCAAGTCCAAACTTCCTTAGCAATCTTAGTTCAGAGAAAGTGAGGTCTTCCATACAACCTTGACCTGAGATGCTAGCTTTCACCAGTGGTTTCTGTAAAGTTGTATGTCCTTTGGGTGAGTTATTTAGTGTCCGAACAAAGATTCATTAACTTAATTAATCATGCACTGGCGTTTAGAAATCCATTCCTAAAATGATGTATCATTCAAATACCACCATTCTGAGCAGCATCTAAAGGGCTCTCAAGACCTCATCAACCACAGGAGCCTTTCTGAGTAGGAAAAAAAAAAACAACTTAAAAGACAGAAGAGCAGCCATGAGAAATACTAAATGACAATTTTATCCGCACCCACTAGGTCTCTCTGACTTTCCTACTGTAACATCAAGGATTAATTTGGTCTAATCTGTTAAGTGCAATACTTTCAGACCCGGTTATATTGTAAGTTATGTTTTTCATATGCTGGCTGCAAATATATGTCTGACTCTGTAGATATGATTTTAATAGTAGCAGTGATTTGCATGTGCCAAGGTCAATTCTGAAGCAGCCCCACCAACATACATACCTTGTGCTGTGTATGCAGCAGCTGGTGTATTGCCACAGGACTCAGGAAGCCTGGCTCTTGTCTGGGTTCTAATTTCCAGTTAATAAACTGAGATGTTAGCAATTAGGAAGGGCGAATGCAGACTATCATGTAATGACCAATCCACCATTTCTCAGTGGTACCACCACTTCTCCGTCCATTACTGGGGTCTAGAAGCATTGCAGACTAACAGTGAAGGTAAATTGCAAGCGTGTTTATTGCATCAGCTGATATTCAGTAGGCCTGAGTATGGAAGCAAATAACTGTACAGGAACTGAACGGGGAAATGCTTCTTTGTTTCAAGTACTTTCTCATATTAAGGACATTATGCTAAGGATTTTATAAATGGATCCTCATTTCTGGCTTTATTTTTAATTATCTGGATGACATTTTCATTTGTCGCAGATAATGAGTTTAGCATGTGCCTATGGCAATACATGGGCAACATTTCAGAGCTGTTCCCAATTGCATTTGGATATGTCATAGAATTTCTAAGAGCTTCATTTCTTTCCACCTGCCAGGAGATAGTGGGGTCATGGCGCTCTTCCAATGCTAAATACATTTCCTGGTAGCTAGATTCACTTTCTATAACCTAAAGAGGACTGCGTACATTTGAGCCAAGGCTGAGGTCATGCATGACAACAAAAGCAGTTTATTCAGTACTGAACATCTCATATTTGATGTGATAAAGACTTGTCCAGAAGAAACAACTGAAAGTAAATATTCTGGATAAATCTGCCAGTTGGGTTGTGAAGCAGATTTGCTGGTCCATGGTCAGTCATTGCAGATAGAGATTCACTAAGGAGAAGCTGAAGAAGAGGAGTTTGCTAACAAGGTTTCTTGTTTCAGCTTACAAGGAAAAGATGAAGGAGCTGTCCATGCTCTCTCTGATCTGCTCCTGTTTTTATCCTGAACCTCGCAACATGAACATCTATAAATATGATGGTGAGTAACTTTCACTGGAAATCATCCTGCAGGTCAGATAACGTGCTGATGTTGAGACATGCCTCAGTTCGCCATCCTGGTATCTAGTTAGACAGACAATATTTTGCTGATTTAACCATTTATTTTGCTGGTTTGGGCTATTGCCTCTTATTGATTGTCTATTACCCATGATGCTTGATATTTTTTCTAATAGCAACTAACTAAACTCCTAAAGCTATCTCTTTCATACGGAGCTGTATTTTTCCTAGTACCCTGAGAACTGCTCCCCATTCGAGAATTACATATCTTCACAGCTGACATCATAGCTCCCAAAGAAACCCAGAAAAGATGAAAGCATGCTTAAAATTTAATGAACTTGGGCAGCGCTCACTGGGAGTGTGAAATGACACAGAACCCCAGTAAGCTTCCAAAACGGCTGTAAATTTTTATCTTTATAGGATTAATGTATAAATAAACTATTGCAGGTAAAATGGAATGTACTTCTCCCAAGGACAATTTTCAGCCCATAATCTGACATTTTCTTTAAAATTCCCACAGCAAAGATGCTAAATCATTTGTCTGTGTTTCTGATCCTACACTAATTTTTGTACTGCTTCTCTCCTTAACCACCACCGCAGTATTGAAATGCTTACCGCTTCTCACTTTATTGTGCAGACATGGAAGTTAAACAAATCAACAAACGTGCCTCAGGCCAGGCCTTTGAACTGATCCTAAAGCCACCATCCCCAATCTCGGAAGCACCACGAACTTTAGCCTCTCCAAAGAAGAAAGAGCTCTCCCTTGAGGAGATCCAGAAAAAGCTGGAGGCTGCCGAGGAGAGGAGAAAGGTATTTTTCCTTAAGAAAATATTAGTAATTATACCCGGCAGTGTGCAGGATAACATCCAGTTTTCCTATCTATTCGTATGTCTTTCATCTCCATCACTGACTCACAATGTGCCTGCATGGACAAAAGCTACTAACATGTTTAAATCGACAGATTAATTTCACAGAATCAAAGAATCACAGAATCACTAAGGTTGGAAAGGACCTATAAGATCATCTAGTCCAACCATCCACCTATCACCAATGGTTCTCGCTAAACCATATCCCTCATCACAACATCCAAACTTTCCTTGAACACCTCCAGGGTCTGTGACTCCACCACCTCCCTGGGCAGCCCATTCCAGTGCCTGACCACTCTTTCAGAGAAGTAGTATTTCCTAATATCCAGCCTGAATCTTCCCTGGCACAGCTTGAAACCATTCCCTCTAGTCCTATCACCAGTTACACGAGATAAGAGGCCGACCCCCAGCTCACTACAACCTCCCTTCAGGTAGTTATAGAGAGCAATAAGGTCTCCCCTGAGCCTCCTCTTCTCCAGACTGAACAATCCCAGCTCCCTCAGCCGCTCCTCATAAGGCCTGTGCTCCAGACCCCTCACCAACTTTGTTGCCCTTCTTTGAACACGTTCCAGGGCCTCAATGTCTTTCTTGCAGTGAGGGGCCCAGAACTGGACACAGTACTCAAGGTGCGGCCTCACCAGAGCTGAGTACAGGGGGACAATTACTTCCCTGCTCCTGCTGGTCACACTACTTCTGATACAAGCCAGGATGCCATTGGCCTTCTTGGCCACCCAGGCACACTGCTGGCTCATGTTCAGCCGAGCATCAACCAACACCCCCAGGTCCATTTCCTCTACACAGTCTTCTAGCCACTCCGCCCCAAGCCTGTAGCTTTTATTTTCTTTCAGCAACTTGCAAACAAACCTGGCTAGTCCGGATGTTTGGGAAGCATGTGTCATAAAATGTGGGTAGTTTTGAACTCAAAGTCCCAGTGGGTTCAAATTTATGTGCTTTCTCTCTGTGTGTAAGGATGCATTCAGAGTACCTATGATAGTTGCTGAAAGCTGGTTCAGTTCTTCTGGTGTCTCAATTTAAGAGACGGATATGCAATTTGAACAACTGCTGCCTGTATCAGATATTGACTCCATGTAGGGCACATGGAAATTAGTCATAAGGCCTATCTGAGTCAACTAAACTGCCTTATTTATGCAGTATGGAGACATGCCAGCCCTGAATAAAGAGTGCTCTGGATTGCTCACCAGACTACTTGATTGAAGATGCTGCCATAGCATTGCTACTAAGAGAGGCATTTCTAGCAGACAGTCTGAGTAGTGCTGGAAATAGGCCTTGTAGGGTTATCTGCTGAGTCTTTGCTCCCTTATGATCTTACCCATAACAGTCAATTCCTTTTTTATAATCATTAAGCTTGTCACAAAGAGCTTAGAAAGGTTGGTAGACAGTCTACACAGCAGTTAGCACAAATGCAGTGTGCCTGCAGCAGAAAGTCCACACATTTACAGAATCCTTTGTATATATGGACAACAATGTATCAAAAGTTCAGGGACAGCAGATATGCCAGAGATTGAACATTGGGTATCCCAAGCAGCAAAAAGTTCTCTGCTCTCCTTTTGCTTCTGTCAGACCAGATCAGGGTTCCTTTCAAGAGAGACAGTGGAGCCATTACAGTGCTATGTGATGAGAAGTGAATCCTCTGAAGTCAGTAAATCTGAATTGCTGACATTTATTTTAAAAGTGTCCCTTTTTATTTGCAGTGAAACTCTGGATCTCACTAATTTGAACAATTCAGTCATTTAGATGTTGCACATTAGTGCTATAGCTTCGGTCTTTGTTTCTGTCAAGGTATTCTCTTCAGAGAAGGACAGTTCTTCAAGGACATGTCTACATGTGAAAGACATATGCATATGCACTAGCACCTGTCCCAGAAGAATGAGCTGTGGCACATCCATGTGATGGCAAGCTTCAAAGACTCAGTCTGTGAAGTACTTCTGTACCGAGTACATATACTCAAGTAAAGATGCAGACACAGAATGAAATGGCAACAGTTAAGAAGCCCAGTATTATGCATATACTTAGTGGGAAATAGAAACTGAACGTTCCAGAGATTTCATTTCATTGATTTCATTACTGTTCATTTCTTCCTAAAGGAAAACTCATTATCCGATAAACTGGTAATCAGTGATAACGGTGCAGGCACCTGCCATTTCTTCCCCTTAATATTGCATTCATTTTGAATGAACATATAGCTAACTGAGTTATTTTAATAGACAAGATCTTCCACGTTAGCAGTGCAGCAGAAATTGCAAGCAAAGGAACAAAGAACAGAGCAAAAAACCTCATTACATCACTGTTAAAATCCTTGGTGCTCCTACATCCCAAGCATTGCCTGCAGTTTTAGTCTAAAAAAAAGCATATAATGCAGAGAAGAGTGGAAAATGCAATCACAGGGATAGAACATCTTCCATAAGAAGATAAATTAAGCAGTCTATTTCTCAGCTTGGAGAGAGACAACAGATGGAAGATAAGACAGAAGTCTTGAAGTCATGAATGGTAATGAGAAGATAAACAGGAACATTTATATTCTGTTTCACACATCCGAAGGGAAGAAACATTCAACAAAATCAGACAACAGTTTGAAAACAGAGAGAAGGAATTTCCTTTGCATATATCATTTAATCAAGTTTTTGCATTTATTACCATAAGCTATTTAGATGTTATTTAAATATTAATTATTTCAAAAAGACAATAGCAAAATTGGTAAAGAAGTACCTTGTAGAAATAACTATATGGATACAACATCTGCCTCAGAAAACATGCAACCTAGTGGAAGCTAGGAAAATGCATAGGAAAGAATCAGGCAGAACTGCCCAACTTCTTATATACTTTCCCAAAGCATCTTCCAGTTTCTGCTGCTAGACAAATCCAGCATGGCAGTTGTTATCAGGCTTTTTTATCTATGTACATCAGCTATCAGGCATAACCATTCTAGATCATGTCCTTCCAGCACAGTTCTCATTAAAATCAAGTATAACTAATGGAAGAGAATTGCCTTAAAAAAAAAAAAAAAACCTCACTGATTTTACACTTTTTAGGAATTAGGCCCTGCTCTGCTAATTAGGCGATTCATTAATTCATTACTAATTCATTAATAAATTTTTAAACCAGTGAGAACATCTGCAGCAATACATGCATTCCTTTGCTCTGTAACCTCATGGAGGGAGAGCATCCTCCTGTTCTCCTTGTCCCTTTAGACTGTCATTGCTTTGAGAGAGGAAATGTCTCTCCCTGTGTGTTGGCACACTGGTTGGGACAGCAAGTCCTAAAAACAGCCAGAAGAGGTTCTAATAATTAAAAGTATACCCCAGTGAGGAATATGCCATAAGTGAGATCTAACTTATAGAATGGCTTGGATTGGAAAGGACCTCAAATCTCATCTAGCTCCTATCAATTCGAGCCCATTTCCTTGCTTTTATACAGGAAAGCAACCTCATTTCTGTTATTGAAAACATCATATAATTAATTCCTTCTAATTAAGAGCTAGCAATTTATATGTTGGCATTTGCATTGCAGTAGGAGTCTTTAATCCTACCCTGTAGTATATCTTAAATACACAATACACTGAACAATACCAAAGTTATTGAAGCTTCTACTGAATAATTTAATTTAAAATAAATCCAGCAAGTGAACAAATGTGTTAGGAAAGTGGAATTCTCTTGATTGATAGAATAATAGAATCATAGCATCACCAAGGTTGGAAAAGACCTCCAAGATCATCTAATCCAGCTGTCCACCTACCCCCAGTATTTCCCTGCTAAATCATGACCCTCAGTACAAAATCTAAACGTTTCTTGAACATCTCCAGGGACGGTGACTCCACCACTTCCCTGGGCAGTCTGTTGCAGTGCCTGGCCCATCTTTCAAAGAAGAAATTTTTCCTAATATCCAACCTGAACCTCCCCTGGTGCAAATCAAGGCCATTACCTCTCATCCTATTGCTGTTATCTGGGGGAAGAAGCCAACCCCCACCTCACCACAACCTCCTTTCAAGCAGTTTCAGAGAGTGATAAGGTCTCCCATGAGCCTTCTCTTCAGAAAGCATGTCTCCATGGTGTGTCTCCGATGTCCCAGTAGCTAAGATAGTCAGTGAAGTGCACTCAAGCTGAAATTCCTAAAAGCATTTGTGCAAGCCTGTTTCTTGTTTAAAGAGTAATCCTTTATCTCTGCATAAATGACTTAAATACTGGGAGGTATGCATCAAAGAAAAATAGATCAACGTGAGAAAATAAGAGTTTATTATCGTAGAATCATAGAATGGCCTGGGTTGAAAAGGACCATAATGATCATCTAGTTTCAACTCCCCTGCTATGTGCAGGGTTGCCCACCACTAGACCAGGCTGCCCAACTCAGATAAGTGCAATTTTGTTACTGTAATAGTAGTAATAGTAATAATAATAACATATTTCAAAATACAATTTTCATAAATAATTTTGCTTTTAGAATGCTTAGTTGTCTGCATCTATCTCTGGCCAGCTGAGATGCGGATTTCCTTGTGAAGGACTCTGAAAGCTGAGATTGCATATTGTCCTCTAGGAAGTGACATGAACATCTTAAGGAGTTTGCCTGCATCAGTAATCTTTTTAGCACAGTAGTACATTTCTGGGAGCAAAAGTATCTATACCAGCAATGTCTAACATTTTTATTCCTCTACATCTAGCATTAGAAGCTGCAGCTGTAGCTGCTTTGATTAAAGCTTTTTATGTTTAATAAGTCTTCTGAATATTCACCCCGAGTATTCTTTTTTTCCTTTCTCCACCATTTTACACTAAATGTTCTTTATCTTCCATCCCATTTCCAGCCTTGTATACTCATTTTCTCATAATAGCTATGCTAGAAGCACCTATTATAAACCATTTACAAGTGCTTTAGAAAATGGAATTTGAGAATACCCTTTCCAGCACTTCAATACAGTGTTGAAAAATAAACTTGGAATAAAAACTTCCTACATGTGTTGGATCCCACATCAAAACTGTCCAAATGCATCAGCTAAAAGCCAACACCAACAACAAAGGGAGTCCATTAGTCCTAGGCACACTAGATATCATTCATTTTAGCAATTTCTGGATGTGCAGCAGGCTTTGAGCAGACTGGGTGGCCAAGATCTCTAGCCAAATGTATCTGAAATGCAAAATCATATGACAATCCAGTACAAAAATGCATTGACTGGGTTCCAGAATTGTCATAAGGGTATTTCAACAATGATCTGAACTCAAGGGAAACAGACAGGCTTACAGCTGGTGTAAGTGGCATTAGAAAAGGGACATCAGTGTAAATGAGACTCTCCTCCTTGTGTGCTTTGTGATGAGGAGGGGACCCTTTATTCAGAACAACTCCTGAGTACCCTGAACATTTTGTGTGAGGAAAAGAGATGTCTTGTAAGGCACATCATAAACAACATTAGGAATGTGCAGTTCCTGAAGCATGGCATAGCTTTAATTTAGACTTTTTCTTTGGTGGAAGAGAAGTTGGACATGAGCCAGCAGTGTGCGCTTGCAGCCCAGAAGGCCAACTGTGTTCTGGGCGGCATTAAAAAAGGGGTGGCCATCAGGGAGAGGGACGTGATTGCCCCCCTCTACTCAGCTCTTGTGAGGCCCCATCTGGAGTACAGGAAGGACGTGGAGCTCTTGGAGCAGGTCCAGAGGAGGTCCACTAAGATGATCAGAGGGCTGGAGCACCTCTCCTATGAGGAAAGGTTGAGGGAACTGGGCTTGTTTAGCTTGGAGAAGAGAAGGCTCTGGGAAGACCTCATTGTAGCCTTCCAGTACTTGAAGGGAAAGTATAAACAGGAAAGGGAACGGCTGTTTATGAGGGTGGATAGTGATAAGACAAGGGGAAATGGTTTTAAACTGAGACAGGAAAGGTTTAGGTTAGATATTAGGCGGAAGTTTTTCACGCAGAACGTGGTGACACACTGGAACAGGTTGCCCAAGGAGGTTGTGGATGCCCCATCCCTGAATGCATTCAAGGCCAGGCTGGATGTGGCTCTGGGCAGCCTGGTCTAGTGGTTGGCGACCCTGCACATAGCAGGGGGGTTGAAACTAGATGATCACTGTGACTCTTTTCAACCCAGGCTATTCTATGATTCTATGATTCTATGATGCCAATGCAATTTACATTCAGAAAATACTGCATTAATTTGTAAGTATGTATTTTCTTCATTATCTTGCATTAGTGACTAAATTACTTTTGAAAGTGTTGCCTCCCAGCACGGCTTCTAGAACTGTGTGTACTTTGCTATGGAGCTCTAATTTTTTATTTTCTCATGGATTTATGATAATAGGAAGTATTCCAGAAGGCAAAAGGTTTCAGTGGAAGAAAACAAATCCTGACAAACAAGCAAGTGCCGCAAAGACCCAAAGTCATTTAAATATCTCCCACTGAAAACCAATGTTCTTTCCAAAAATGCTGCTTAGAAGCACAGTCCAAATCCCTTTTTATTACGGGATGCATCCTTAGACATATCTGCTGTCCAAATCTCCATGTTCTTGATCGTATATATAATGGGACTTTCTGTTCCCATTTGCATCATGTTTTGGCCAGCACATCAGTCATTTTGTCTGACTCAATTGCTCTCTTGCTATCTGTTCAACATATGTTATAGTGGTAAAAGCAGTAAGGATCACTGTAAGGTACCAGCCAGCTCAGTACAGCACTCCCATCACCTAGCTCCAGAGGTCACAACTGAGTAGTGAGTCCAGAACTGCAATCAGGCCTGAGGTGAAAGAAAATACAGTGAGTGGCCAAGAGTGACAAAAGTAGCTTTATCTCTGATCTCAAGCAAGCCTTTCCAGCCTTTGAAAGCCAGATAGGTTTTAATCCAGTGTCTTGCTGCAAGATGTTCTACCTGGATTCTGCAGCCTTTTCTATAATCTGCTTAATTTGCCTTGTCAGTATATTTGGCTATATGTGTATCCTACCTTTGTTAATATATTTGTTTTCTCCTTCTAGCTGGAACATGTAAGAAAACTGCAGCTTTTTTTCACTCAGTTAAAAGCCACACGATAGAATTTAATAGGATTCATTACTGCTAGTTGTAATTACTGGTTAAAATCCTTAATTTAAGCCTTAAAAAAATCATTTTTATGGATAAAAATGGCAACAGTGTATTGTTATCTGCACTGAAATATACACTTAGCATTCCAGAGCCATATTTCTTCCCTGTTTTCTGTTTGCCTCTCATGCTCCCTCTAATTTATTTTTTCCAAGAGCATACAGTGCTGTTTATCATTTCCAAATAACCCCTCTGAAACACAGTCTTTTCTGCAAGACTTGCCTGAGGATGGGCCCAGTGCTGCAAATTCTCTAGCTTCTCTCCTAGGATTAGTTGTTCCATGTTAGTAACTTGATTTAAAATAAATTATAAGCCTTGTGCTTCTGAGCAATAAGTGTACAAAGGATAGTATACTAGAATGTGTTTAATTCCTACCTTCAGTTTTCATCTTTCTTGAATAATTTAAGTGAAAATACAATTTTTATGTATTTTCTATATAACAAAACACCCTTTTTCTTTCATAATCAATGAGGAGAAGCTGAACATGAATACTGGGAGAAAAAACATTGTCTATATTGATTCTGTTTATCTTTCACAATGGTAAACTTCAAAGCCTGTTACTAACCATTCATACACACTAAAGGACTGCCCAACCTGGGCAAAAAATACACCTCCTTTTTAACACCATTCCCTTCAGCTCCCAGTCCTGTATCTCTACAGTTAAAATATTCACACCTAAAGGACCGCATCTTACAGAGGTTAAGCAACCACTGCCGTAACCATGGACAGTGTTTCTTGTTAACAGAAGTGATTTGGATACTGCTCTGCTGCTGCCTAAGGCATATTCCCCACACTAAGCCAGTGCCTCTCATCCCATTATTGAAACTAATCTGGTTTCTACATAAAAGTGATTTTACCCAGCAATGCTTTTAAAAACAAATGAACAAACATTACAGAGTTTCCAAATTTGGTGAAGAGCTCCATGGAGATTATTTTGCTCCATGTTGGTTTTCAAAACATTTCTTTCAGCCACATGTCTCTCTGTTTCCAGTCCCAGGAGGCCCAGGTGCTGAAACACCTGGCAGAGAAGAGGGAACATGAGCGAGAGGTGCTTCAGAAAGCTCTGGAGGAGAACAATAACTTCAGCAAAATGGCAGAGGAAAAGCTGATACTGAAAATGGAACAGATCAAAGAAAACCGTGAAGCTAATCTAGCTGCTCTTATTGAACGTCTCCAAGAAAAGGTAACTTCACCATGGACTAGAGAAGAGCATCTAATCAGTATTTCAAAGAGATGCTGTGCATAGCTCTTTTCTCGGTTGCAAAACTTAAGTTAGTTTTAAACCATAGTCCCTGATGCCTATCTAAGCCACTTTTGGGAAATCACAGGTTGGCAGGGACCACTGGCTCCATCTGGCCCAGCCCCCGCTCCAGCAGAGACACTTAGTGCAGGGGGCCCACTGGATCACATCCAGGTGGCTAATGAAGGTCTCCAAGAAAGAGACTCCATAGTTTCTGGGCAACCCACATCAGTGCTCCATCACCTGCACAGCACAGAAGTGCTTCCTGGTGTTCAGAGGGAGCCTCATATATTCCAATTTGTGCACACTGCTTCTTGTCCTTGTCTTTGTTCTTGTCTCCCTTTACATTCTCCCTTCAGATATTTACATCCATTGATAAGATTTCCCTACATCTAGAGAGGAACTTCAGTGATCAAATTAAACATTTATCCTGTGTATGTATAGGTCTTGACTTCTGATGGGGAAAGAGTGAAAAAATCAGGAAAAATTCTTCCCTATACATTAAAAAGTGCCTATTCTTCCAATAAGTCTTGCAACTAATACAGTGTAAGTTTTCCTTTGAAGATCTTTGGTACAGCCATAGGAATGGCAAAAGGAATTCCTTTTGAGAATCCAGTAAATTACAAAACACACAGTTGAGGACCAAATGTACCCTTCTCCAAATCACCCCTCCTAAACAAGAAAGGAAGACATGAGAATTAAGGTTTAGAAGAGCTAAGAAAAAGATAATTTACATTTATTTCTCTCACCAATGAGCTTTCCAATATTTCTGCACGTAAATGATTAATAGAAAGAAAATAGCTCCCAGTCACTTCCAATGAGATCTCTCTAAATGCCTCTTTCTTTGATGAAGATAAGAGTCTCACGCAGCAGGAAAGAAACCATTGTCTCCCAAAGTTTTAAGTGAATATGCAAACTTGATAATTGTGGAGTTTAAGAACTGTACTCAGATTACTTGACATTTTTGCAGTAGATGAGTTTACAGGCACATATTCCAAAGCTTATGGAAACAAAGGGAAAAGCCAATTAGCCATCCTTGAGATCCAAAAGGAAATGGGACAGACAGCTGGAGCATCTCAATGCTATGCTAATATTAACAGGCTGTTAATCCCCTCTTCCTCTGCAATATGATGGCAAATGTTCATGAAATCCAAAAAAGGCTTTTGAACAAAGACTATGATAACTCACTTGAGAATATTTGTGCAGACCAAAAATTAAATATTATATGGCTATATAGTTTTGCCAGCACAACAGCCACACAGGAAAAGATGATGTGAGATATCTTCAAGAGTGACCCAGAACTGTGGATGCCTCAAGATTATGGTTTCTAGAAGCTCCTATATAAGATCAAAGATAACTTTTACATTCTGTAATTAATCGGAGCCCTGAGGAACAGGTCCCTTAGAAAATCTGGCACTTAAAATTATGAATCTTATAAGAAACTGTGATTTACAGACTCTGATGATACAATAAGCTGTGTTGGCCTATGATCCATAGCTTATCTCAGCCAATAAAAAGATTCCTGTTGAATTCATTGAATTTTTTACAAATCCCCCTAGAATATCCCTTAATGTATGAAAGTATCTAGGAAATGCCTTAAATAGAAATCAGCTAGAGATGAGTTGCTTCTCTAGTCACCTTGTGACTTGTCATTTAGTTTTCTAACCTGTTTTTTTCACTGATCAGATAGAAATGGTAAAAGTCTGATCATTTGATCGTCTGAAAAACGAGAGGCACAAATCAAAAACCCTAAAATCTTGAAGCTGCCAAAAATTATACAGTTTTATAAACTGTATAATGAATGGAACATTTCCTAAATTCATTTGACAGCTGTTGTTCTTGACCACGGACCAATTTTCACAGAAGTATCTGAATATACAGTGGCTCAAATAAGTCTAAATTAATCATGACTGGTCTTGTAAAAGAGAAGACAACATGGATATAACTGGACAGAAGGGCATAGCATTGACTTCTGGTGTCTGCTCCCCAGCTTCATCATAGCAGGAGAAAGATGGAGAGGACAGCTGGACAACTAACTTCATTGTTCAGTCTAAGGAGGTTAGAATGGGATGGGATGGGATGGGATGGGATGGGATAGGATAGGATAGGATAGGGTAGGGTAGGGTAGGGTAGGGTAGGGTAGGGCAGGGCAGGGCAGGGCAGAGTAGGGTAGGGTAGGGTAGGATAGCTCAGCTATGTTATTCACAGGAGCCTCCCTTGGCATGCAGGACGAGAACAAGGTTTAATTTTTCCTTTCTTGATGTTTTCCAGGAGAGGCATGCTGCAGAGGTCCGTAGAAACAAGGAGCTCCAGGTGGAACTGTCTGGCTGAGAACAGCAATGGTGGATGTGACCCATCCCCACCATTAGTAAACTCCCCCTGCCTATATTATTATGGATCATGCGATATCAGTATGGGAAATGTATGACATGGTTTAAAAAAAAAATCAAGAACTCAATAAAAACTTTAAAAAGAAACAAAAAATAAAACAAAACCAATGCGGTCTCTTTGCAGAATGATTTGCTTGATGTTTAAAAAACTTGGATCTTATTTTGTAAATACTTACATTTTTGTTAAAAAATACAAGTATTGCATTATGCAAGTTATTTCATAATCTTACATGTCCTGTAACAGGCTTCTGATGTTGTCTATTTCCACTCGATTGAATTTGCTGGGTCTGTCCATTTGAAGCACCTCATGTCTAACTCCATTCCCTGCGACTTTCATTCCAACTCACCACGAAGTCAGTAGTAGTTCTATGGTGCTAGAGACCAGTCATTGCCTAACAACCTAGACTGCTTTGCCATCAATGAGCTTTGCTGAAACAGTGACTAGATCACAGGTGTCGTGACTTCACATTCAGCTGTCCAAGACAAGAGACTCTTAATATGTAGTTTCTTCAAATTCAACTTGCGCTACAGGACTCTGTAGCATGCTGTATAACTGAAGTTAAATCACCATGTGCACTACTTGGTGCTTCTGCTTTCTGAAGCAAGAGGCAACAAATAACAGCTTTGCAACTGGATGAAAGCAAGTGGTATCAGTTTGAAGTGAATTTAGAAGGCACATTGTAACCATCAAGCTATGACAAATTCTAAATGATGCCAAACAGCCATACAAGTGCTAATTGTAAAGTGAGCTTAATCTACCACTTGAAAATTTATTAACGAAGTAACTAATCGATAGCATCAAGTGGCTTTATTTGTAGGTGCCATGATCTATGATACTTCTCTGATGCTACTGTAGTACATGTGTAACACTAAAAGAGGCAATCAAATATTTCACTGGGAACCCATGAACCAGATGTTACCTTATTTTTTTTCACGCTGCTGACTTCCATTTGTCATGACCTTTATTCTTCAATGTTAGCCAACCCTAGTGATGGACAGCTAGGACTGGATGATCTTGGAGGTCTTTTCCAACCTTGGTGATTCTATGATTCTATGACTAAGAGGGCTGAAGCAGGAATGACTAGACAGGGTGCTTGTGCCAAGTACAGTATCATGAAACCTAACACATCGTCCCCAAAATAGCTGCAGTTTTGAAGTTGTCCCTGCCCCCCCAGAGGTTGCTGCCTGCATATTCTACTCTTCATTAGTGCTATTTTCCTGTATGTCATTGTGAGCAAGCTGTGATTAATAAAGAATTGGGGTTCTGTGAACTGAAAAAAGGCTTGTCTCTTCTCTTGCTCCATTACTTCTGGCATGTGCCAATATGAGGCGAAAGCCTAACAAAGTCATAAAAGCATGGAAATGAGATTTAAATAAGACCTATTAATAAATCAAGCCTATTTCTCTGCTAATGCAGGTCTAGCTCCTGCTATGTGTTTTCCAGTGCTTAGGCTGGTTATTTTTAAAGATTACTGTATAAACTGAACTTATGCACATGATCTCTAGCATTAAATTATTACAAAAGAAATTGGTACATGTACATGTACCCCTTAGCCTGACTCAGTACTGAAAAAAAAAAAAAAAAGGAATTTCAAGAAAGAGAAGTTAATGAAGTTGTCCTGGGCACATACATCCATAACTGCATCAAGATTCTGGGTACTAACACACTGATTCTCAGGGTGAAAGGAGTTCATGTATAGGATTTACTGAAAAACAGAAAATAGATCTGCTGAGCTGCAGAGCTGAGATATAAAATTGGATCTGGCTCCATTCACAGCATCTAGAGAGTTAATTGAAAATTACCTTCAGGATTAGTTTTCTGACTTAAAGTCATGCAAATGCTGTCAATTGCTCTTTTGGACAGATGGGCCAGAAGCTCCAGATCTGCAACAGTTGGTTTCTGACCTATGCAGCCTGTTTTATTTTGGAGCCAAGTTACGTCCCTGGAAGACATGGCCCTTGGTCAAAAAGCTGTAGGAACTCATCCACGCACAATGCTGCAAGGTCAGCCCTGTGCACAAGGAGCTCTGTATCTCAGAGTGGGAGCAGCAGTCCAACTTGTTACAGCAAGTTGGTTTTGCAGCCTAAATTACTTGTCTTTCTAGCAAAATTACTAGGAGTAAGCCTGGCAGAGAAGTCAAACAGTAAACTTTGAATCTGGATGTCAAGCTTCAGCGTTGCCAAGTCTTCAAAATTTGTGTTTTCCTTTAAGCCCTAGTGAAAAGGGCCTCTCAGTCAAGCTTATATTTGCCTTAAAGTTCAGGATTTTGATTTGAGGTCTCTTGGATATTGGTTTAATTTCCTAACAGCAAGTCACATGCTGAGTTCTTCCTGCCCTCTGACTCAACAAGACCCAGTTGTGTTTCAGACCCTATTTTGCTTGCTCTGCATAGCCAGCAGGACAAGAAGCCAGGACAAACCTGTTGTGCGGGGCCCAAGCAGGGCAGCCTGCCTTGTTTCCATGAGACAAACCTCTTTTCCCCCCACAGACAAAGGTGTCCATGTCCAGGGGAGTCCTTAGCACATGCCATCCCCAGAACCAGACCTGGGCCTGGTATAAAAACTGCACCAGAGAATTAATGAAGAAGGCAGTCCGTCCTCTCACGGCCACTGTCAGGGCCAATGCTTTGGTCCTGATGGGTTTGCTGTCGGATACACATTCACACACACACAGCACGAGCAACTATCTCATCCAACAGTTTTCAAATCCCATCACGTCGAACCCGATGCTCTCACCAGGTTTTGGGTGGAGGAAAAGAGGACTGCATGGGAAGAGGCAGGACCTGCTCCCACCTTGCAGCAGGTGCCCCGTTCTGAGCAGGCTCAGCAGGGTAAGGAAGCGGTTCATACAGCAGGGGGCTGTTGCCATCGAGTGGAAGAATTTGAGACGCTTTCCTACTCTCGGGGCTGGTGCTGCAGCGACACTGGTGCAACAGTGCCATGCAGTGGTCAGTTTTTAGAACGGGGATAACCTGAGTACACGGGATTGCACTGATCTCTCTCTGAAGGATATTCAGCTCATCTGCCTCACAGTTCACACTAGGTCTTTAAATAAGATTGTCTTAGTTTCAGCTGGGATGGAGTTGTTTTCTTCCGAGTGCCTGATATGTTTGCTTTTCTCCTAGAACCAAAACACAGCATCATACCAGATGGCTCTGAAGAGAACAATTCTGTCCCAGATGAAACTATGATGAAGATTAAATGGTGGTTCTGAAATCTGAAGGCTCATCCCAGACCTTTCCAGATTTAATGGTGTAATGTGTGGCGCAACCATGGGTTGCACAACCATGTAAAGCCAAAAAGGGCTTGGCATTTTAGTGTGGAGTGAGGAGTAGCCTGACTTCAGTCATTACAATAGTAAACACCAGAAACCTGTGACTGTCAGAATATTTACATTTTTGCGACTTCAAACACATCTAGGAGGAAATGGGTAACATTCAACAGCCATCCCAGATAAGAGTCATAGGAGATGATATAAAGCAACCTCAGAAATACGGGGAACAACAGGTAAATCCAGCATCAAAAGCCAACATGGATCAGAGGCAGAGTGACTCATGAACCAGCTCTGACATTTGGAATGCAGATTTCAACTCCCAGCAGAAGAAAGAGGCTGGTCATCCTTAGAGCTCTCACCATTCAGAAATACTGAACTCTTTTTCTCCCTCTACAAATACTGGAAACCAGGACACAAGATGGAGAAGCCTAAAATCCAGCCTACATTACACGTAAAGGCAACTCAAGGCTCTGTGAGCAGTAGAAACAAGAGTCTGCTGTGGACTCCCCAGGGATAAGGAAGATATCTGATGTACAAGGAAATGCCTATGCCTTGGGTATTCAGTAGCATCTGAGCTTTAAAACTTCCTCTGGGAAAAATAATGGTCAATTAATCCTTCAAATGTCCACAGTAACTGGAGGCATGCATATGTTTGATAGTTTACTTGGGCAAAAAATGCACTTCATCAAGCCTACAGCGTGATGCCAGCTTCCCTTTCCTTTGGGTACCAGTACATAGATGCTGAAAATGTCTTCCTACTGTGACACGCTGGCTTTGGTCAAATGGGTCCCAGGAAAGGAAGCTCCTGAGCAGCTCCTGAAGATGGAGTACGGGAAAAACATTATCTCAGATACAGCCCAGGTAAGCATGGTGTAAGGAAACAGCTGATATAAGGAAACAATTACAATTTTTCTTATCTTCTGGTTGCAACAGATTTTTAAACAAAATTTGGAATGCAACTGTGCCATAACAAAATATGTTTTGAAAACATTAACTTATCAAATATCCGATTTGCCAAATAGTCTTTTATATGGAAATTTCCATGAAATCCACAAGCTCATGAAAATCCTCCTGTACAACTTTTTGTGACCGAAAGAGGGCAAACTCCGATTATTTAACGTGTAACAATGCGTGGTGGGTTTTGCTCTGAGACACTTGTCTAGCTGTGTGTTATCCTGCAACCCTGCTTTAGAGCATCGTGAAGACTGATGCAATATTATTTGTACTGAAATCTGGATTTGAGTATATATGTTTAGAATGGAATGGAACAGAACAGAACAGAATAGAACGGAATAGAACAGAATGGAAGGGAACAGAACGGAATGGAACGGAACGGAATGGAATGGAATGGAATGGAATGGAATAGAATGACACATGTAATGTAAAAGATGCTATATATAATATAAACATCTTTTATGTGTAACATCAACTTCTTTATAGCTGAATTTGGAGAAGCCTGGTAAAGGATGACAGCCAGGTGACCAGATTCATCAGTTGCATTGTGTTTTATGTATCACCCTTTGCAACTGATGAAAAATCAGTGGAGTACAAGTGGCTTATAAACAGCTTTCAATCAACAGTGATCCAATTACCTGAATACCTACCTGCTATAGGTATTACCTTGGGAGCAGTGCCAGATAAATGCAAGTCTTCTCCCTCCTGGGACAGGTTTGGGAGCAGCATAGTTGCTTGCTCACAAAACACAGCCTGTGCACGAATTAAGTTTCTGCTAGACTTCAGATGTCCCTGTGAGGAGCCAGCTCAAGTCTTCTTTGTGCTGTGCTCCTAGGACCTATTATCAGTGTTGGAGGGAGCATGACTCAGCCTAGGACAGTGTGTCAACCCAAGTCCACGCACCCATGCACTCAGCTACATCCCGCAGCACAGCTGGAGCGGAAGGAGAATACACCTCCTGGATGCTGCAGGGGAGGAGAAGGCTGTTGGCTGCCAGCTGCCACTGGGACACAGCAGGAAAAGGGGCCACAGTACCCAAGCTGGGGTCCTGAGAGCAAAATCAGGTGTGCTGCTTCTGCTTTGAGCTCAAAATAATTTTAAAGGCAGGTAGGCAGGCAGACATGGACTGCTGGCACCATTTGGCCTCCATGCTGAGACATGTTTAATGCTCGTAGATGTAGCAAGCAGTCTTGGCTACAGAAAGTCCTTTGCATCGCCCAAGGCATCTGCTGGCTCTTGCAGTCCATGCGTGAGGATGGATCCAAACAGCCCTGCGCTCCCTGGCATGAGCTCAGAGCCGGCTAAACTCAGCCAGCTTCACACAGGAGCTCCCCAACTGTGCTGGGAGTCCCAGGGCACACCAGAGCAAGCAGTCAGCTGTCATAATGCAGCTTCATGGGCTCTGCTCCATCTCCATGGAGGGCAGGCAGAGCCACCACAGCTGCACAGATGGAGCCAGGGCAACACCTTATTCTGCCCCAAACTCTGACTCTTTTTCCACAAAGCAGCAGACAGGTTGTCCCTCTGGTCACAGCTTCTACTCTCACAGCTGGTGGAGAGTGACAGATGCCCACAGGTGAGTCTGAAGACAGGACAGGCTCATGGCAACGCTTCCCAGCCTCCAGCAATATGCACCTCTGAAGCTGCTTGAGTAAGAACTATGTAGTATCAGTGTAGTAGCCATGTAGTATTTAGCATCCCTGATGGATATTTTCTTTTATTGATACGTCTGAGGCCTATGAAAAGTTCTGGTATCCGTAACAACCCATGAACGTGAGCCACACAGGTGCACAGGTGTTTGATTTCACCTGCTGGTGCTGTCTGCTATCTGCTACATCTTCAAGAAGCTCATCAGTTCTTTTTCTTTAAAAAAGGAGAAGTAGATGGAAAACTTTGAAATTGTTATAATGGAAAGGAAAATTCCTGGACAAGGTTCTTCCTTTCCTCCAGGACAGCAGCTCTCAGCTCTCTGAACTCAACTGTTCCCAAATAATTCTATTTCTACCCAGTGTAAGGAGCTCAACTCGTGAGGGTCAATTTGCTTTAACAGGCATGTTCCACAACACTACAGCAGTGCCAACGTGCCGTTCTGGTTTGCACAAGCCAACTCCCTGGTAATCACCAGCTAGAAGAATAATCCTGCCCAAGGAGTGGGTCTCTCTCCACCTGGAGTCTCAGAAGTGGAGTGGCTCTTCTCCTTACTCAACTGAAAACAGAAGCCCACCTGCTCTGGCTGTTGTCCAATCTTACGGCTCATAGTGAAGAGCTGTCCCATGCATGGAAGCCCTCCTAGCTACCACAGGTCACTGTGATGCTACTGCTGCTTGCTGCTGGAAGCATGGAGCACTGTTCCAGAATACACGGGAAACATCATTTTTTTCTAGATTTTAATTTGGACCAATAAAATAAATGGAATATATTCTCTTTTTCCCATTTTACTCCTTTCACAGATGAATTATAATTTTCTTATTTTGGGGAAGAATGATTGCCTACACTGTAAGGAGATTCCCGCTTTTCCCATCCTGTAGCACACAGTGACCAACATGCAGTCAGATACTATTTTACATGTAGCCTTCATCTGATTCTCCTGGCAAAGAGAACAAGGCAAGAAGTTTCTAAAGCAAAGATATTTGCTTCCCGGGGGAATAAAGCACATAGGTGTAGTCTGTATCTCTCTTTTTTTCCCACCACGTTTCAGAATATTTTTTAATGGACTTAAAGGCAGGACAAAAGCTAGAAATTAGGCAAGTATTTCAGCTTGGTAAAGAGCTCCATATGCATTTTGTATCTCCGAAGTCCTACATTCAGTACAGTGCTGTCAGTAGTAACTGAATGATGTGCAGATCTGAAGCATAAACAAAAATGAATCATTAAAAAAGAAGCACGCTGTGTTTCTGAGCAGTGTATGGATTTCTGCTGAATGCAGTAGTGAGCTTTCCCCCCTTTGTGGTGGAAATCAAGCAGAAATACCCCAATATCAAATACCAGAGGAGCAATACCCATAAACTTAATCTTTTTTTGTTTGTGTGACATGGGAACAAACTCATTCTGCTCAGTGATTTATTCATTATTCTGGTGTTAAAGATTACTTGTTTTCTTTCTGATAGTCTTGTGTTAGAAGCTGTAGTAGACTGAAAGCACAGAAAAGCTTTTGAGTAGTGCATACTATCTATCTCATTAGAAAAAAGGCATAAAACTTGCTTTCATGTCTTTGCATTACTATGAAGACGGTAACATTCTTCAAGTGACCACTGCATTTACAGCAGTCTTAAAGGAAATCAACAGAAATGAAGTATGAAATAATCGCTATTACACTTGGCCAGATAAGGGCTGGCTGAAAATACAGCTAGAAGTAGCTAGAGCAGTTGCAGTTTAATGCAGATGCTTAGAGAAAGACTACAAATTTGAGATATCAGAATGCCTAGAGAAGAGCTAAAACAACTCGTGACTTTCACAGAACTAGGTAAGACTCATGAATCTTACCATCTTGAGGGACGTTTCTGAGAAAATGCCTGCAGATGGAGATAAATCACACCAATGAAGCAATAGGCTTTGGAAATACTAAAGCAAATGGCTATGTGGGTGATACCATGAATATTCATGTTATTCATTGCACTGCATGAGGTAGTTGCTACATGTCATCTGAGGTAACCACATCAGTAACTGCAGATATTTTATTGCATCTAAATCTAAGAAATCCTACTACGAAATTATAAATGTAGCACTTTCAGTATCAAGTGCTGCAATTAGCACTGCAATGTACTGTAGAAAGCTTTGAGTATGATTTGCCACTGAAGTAATACAGTCTGTGAAGTATTAACAACTCCATATGCAATCATAAAATTATTTTAACGTAATTATAAATTTTTTAAAAAATCAGAAAAAATCACCCTCAAACAAGGGACCACTCTAGAGGATTCTTCATGAAGAAGAGAAGAAACAGTTAACAGTCCTGTACAGAAATGATCTACTCATGATCTGAAGGCCACCTTCCTTCCTGTACTTGAAGGGAGCATATAAACAGGAGGGGGAACGACTGTTTATGTGGGTTGATAGTGATAGGACAAGGAGGAATGGTTTTAAACTAAAATAGGGGAGATTTAGGTTAGATATTAGGAGGAAGTTTTTCACACAGAACGTGGTGACGCACTGGAACAGGTTGCCCAAGGAGGTTGTGGATGCCCCATCCCTGGAGTCATTCAAGGCCAGGCTGGATGTGGCTCTGTGCAGCCTGGTCTAGTGGTTGGTGACCCTGCACATAGCAGGGGGGTTGGAACTAGATGATCTTTGAGGTCTTTTTCAACCCAGGCCATTCTATGATTCTATGATACCTGCAAGACACAGAACAACCACTGCTGCCAACAGCAGGCCAGATGGGTAGGTGCTGGTGAAAATTTCCTGCATTCAGGTCCTGCCATTACACAGGCCAAAGACTTTAAGCTGTCATTGGACAATCAATGGAAGCACGCTGTTCCTATGAAGGGTATTAGAACCAGGGCAACTCAAAGCAGAAGTTGAAGTGTCACCTACGCTTCATATGACTCACATGCTTCCTACCATAGTTAAGCAGGCCTCTTGCACGACCCAAGTCCTCCATGTAATTCTTCAAGTTGCTCACATAAGTTACTCATTCTCTGAACAAGTTTGTGCATGGCACTGGGCTTCATTTTGTAGAGCAGACGTAAAAGAACACAAATCTATGAATTTCTTGAGGGCTACTGAATGTCTTAGAAAAGACCCGCCTTACTACAAACTGCTTAATACTTTCTGGAAGAAGAGTTCTCCTGAGGCCATGGTAGAGAAAGATATGTAAAGGAAAAAAGCAGACTGTTTCTAAAGCATGTCTGTTTCACCCCATCTTGGGTATTTTGTTCATCATACCGTAAAATAAGACAATACTCACAAATCCTGATAAGAGTGTTTCATGACAAATGAAGGTCATTCTTTGGGATTTGCATGAGGGGATGAAGCAACATAACAAGGCAACACATCATTTTGAGTGTTTGGACCTCATTAATTCATGTGTGCCTCTTGAAACTGTACAATGCTTACCCTATGAAAAGCTGTTTAAGTCACACACAAGGATTTGCACAGAATTCAATACTTGTCAAACTGAAGAAGTGTTTTACTTTTTGAAGAATTAACCTTGCCTCTCAAAAAACAGATGTGGATCTGCAAAATTGCTTAAGGACAACTTTCCTTCCCTTTCTTTCTCATCAATCACAATTTGATTACATAGCCATCATTTTACTTAAACTGAGTCCCTTTTCATGGGTTGTTCAAAGAGGAATGTGTGGATTATAATGAAATAGTTATGGCATTATGAACATATAAGAATACTTTAATTGGACATCGTTAATAACTGCTGCAAATGTTTTGCATTACATTAGCATTTAATCGGTTTTGATCATTCATGTTTTCATCCATAAGAGAATACTGAATTAACTTTTGATGTTGAAACACTATCTCAATTTTTATTACTCCAAAGAAAAACTGCTACTGTTATAACAGCCACAAAGAAACACATCCTCAGAGTAAAATATTTTCACTCATAAATGTTTGCATTTTGACCATGCTTTAAAAAGCACAATTAAAAATTATCTATAAATATCACAGAAAGGGATGAAGTAACACTGAAGATGTGTGGTCACTCATTTGATCTTCGCATGGCTAATAAAGAATCTGACCTCAATATTCACTGATATCAACAGGAATTTGTTCCATAATGTTGAATCAAGCTCCAAATATGTCATTCAAGATCTCACAGTTGAAAAGCTGAGTCATTGTGAAAGGGAAACATTTACAGTCACTGGAGTAAATCAAATAGGGCAGAGGCTATAGCCCTTCAGATAACATCCTCTTTTCACCTAGATGCCACCTCATAACCTAAAATGGAAAGTACATCGCTACTAATCTAGAACTATGGCAATCATCCATTCATCACGTGTATTCAGATAATGCTTGTATCTTACTGCTAAATGAAAACAATCAGCCAAGCAAGCAAACAAACAAAAACACAGACCCAGCAAAGGAAATACTGTCATTGGCCACCTACAAAGAAAGAGAAGTTATAAGGTTTAGTGCCTGTGATCTTGTGTGGGACTTGGTTCAGGATTTGCACCTCTCCATTCTCTGACACAAATGAGATACCTTCCAGTTTTCCATGAGGTTATCAAGTCCGATAATCCTTGTATCATAAATGAAGTCATCAAAATAGCAGATTTGGTGCAAGAACTACAAGCAGGTCTCTCTCCATTGAGACCTGCATCTCAGTGGTATACCTAAGGAGCAGAGTGTATTAAGAGCAACTCCTCCTGTGCCAAATGCAGGCAGCACTGGTCTCATGATGAAAGCATGATGATACTGCCTACTTTACCGTATTCCCAGTCACAGAATAATCTTTCACCAGATAAGAAAATCAAACCACAACCTTACATCCTGTCTAATGTATCTCTTCATCTTGGGTGCTAAACCTAAAGGCAGGGAGATGATGTACAGGTTGTAGGAATCTGTGAAAACAACAGCAAAGATTACTCATCACAGTTTTAATCAGTCCACAAGAACTCGATGTCTAGTGGAGTTTATCAGTCCTTTTGAAGAGATTTGTAAATGATTCACCCGAAGAATCTTTATGCTGACCTGTTTTACTGATGTGCATTTTCAGTGTGCTCCCAAAGGCCACATCAGTCAGAACATTCGATGGGACAAGGAGAAATTGCTGGAAGCGGCAGAGCTCAGTAGTGATCCCATGTCACTTACGGTTATTTAGGATCCTGGCAGAATAATGCAAGTGAGGATAGGAGTTGAATGAAAGAAGGACCTGATTTGTCCTGGTGTTAAGAAATGACTGACCTTTGAACAGTTAATCTACTGGTAGTTGTATGTACCAGAATAGGCCTGAAGTAAAGATAACAATAAATGAGGCCTGGGGATGACAGCCAGAACCAGAGTCCTAAAGCATGTATCTGCTGAGCAGAGCCAAGCAAATCATGAGACTGTGCCTCTGATCAAAGGCCTCCAAGAGAGCTGCAGCATTCCTTGGCATGTTCAGGAGATCTCAGGGCTATTTTTGACCACTACTATGAGCTGGCCAGCCAATACACTATGCACATGGACAGATGATCACATCTTGTTGCCAAAAAGTCTTAAGAGATTTACAAACCTTCTCTTAAAGAGAACCACATTATTTCTAAGCTCTCTCTGTGGAAGTAGCATCTCAGCACAGGATGAGCTCTGACAAGTGTCCAGCAGGAGATGTGGTCCTTCGGTTCACTTCTCAAAAGGTAATGCAGAGCCTATGCTGCTCTTTTAACTAAATCAGTGGACACCAAAAAGTCATCCATATACCCAAGAAAGGATCGTGTCAAGGCCATGAAGGTGCCTTTGTCATGGATGAGGTCTGGTTCTGAGCACAGGCATGCTGTTTTGCAACATCTCAGGCGACTACAAATCTGTTCAGATTTGAGAGGTGCTTTACAAAGAGCTGAAGTCCCTCGGAGTAACACTCTTCTGTCAGCAGAAAATCAATAATGTAGATATTACACTTTCTGAGCATCCTTTTTAGCATTCTAAAATATAATGTCACAGAGGAGGATGCCAGAGAAGTGGTGAGAAAACAAAAGAAACTACAAACCAGAGCTTTGCTAGCCTCTAGTGGAAATGGTTTTCATGTCAAATGACATAAGCGTTAAACATGACTCATTGCTGCCATTTCTCTCTGCCCAAAAGAGAGAAATGTATACTCTGTGGTCAAGACAGAGTGTAATAGGATGATAGTTATTAGGCACACCAGTTTGATACCAGTGCAAACAAGCTGTTAGAGTTCAATAAAGGTATCTCTCCGTAATGCATATTACATGTCCATAGCAGTCTATGAAGAACTGGAAACAGAGCCTTTTAGCCAGTGTGAGTGTACTGATATTTCAGGGACAGAAAGCAATACTCCTGGAGCTCTCCTGAAACACTTATCTGGAACAGGAAAACTGTAATTCTGCTTCATTTTCCTCCTTTATTTCTTGCCAAGTGCCAGTTATGACTGGCAGCTTGATGCAAAGAGAAGTTTAGATTTGGGGTGGCTATTATTTAGACATAAAAAAAATAGGGAGAAGCACCTACAAATGTGTATACACATAAGACATGGCTTTTCTTTTTGAGAGCGTGGCCCTGTACAAAGTTGGCTGCTTAAACCATGAGCTAAGTGGGCCAATCCTGAGCCATGGTAATATTTTCAGCAAAGCTCCACCAGTCCACCAATGCCAAGAATCTGGCCTATTGTCTGCCTTTCAATCTTACCTCATTGTCTGCGAGCTTTGCCTTCAAGTGTAGCGTACTTCAGTAACTCAGTCAACAGAGGGAAGTAGATGGCAAACATTCCCTCCCAGGGACATGGGCTCACTTTCTGTCATTTAATGGTGTGAGAGCCAGCTCTGATGCAAATCCTCTAGCCAGCAATGCTGTGTTTTGCCATCAGGTTTCCTCTATAGTCAAGGCATCACTGCCACTTCACATTCAATGCCACATTCAAGTGGCATGATTCAACACTGGTAGTGTACATGGTTTGAATCGTATCTCACTTCTTCAGTGATTTGCCCAGAATGAAGCATCTGCTAGGAAAAAAATCTTACACTGGTCTTTCTCTGCTCCTCCTGACACCTTAGAGACACACATCTTCAAACTCTAAGGTCACACTGTGTCATCCCCCGCATGTGGTGCACAGGCTGTGTTATCTCTGAGATTAGAAGAGAAAGTTCAGCAGCCAGGAGGGAGGATTTGCAGTGATGCCCACAACTGCTGCTACTTTTTATATACACTTGCTTGTAAGCCAGCAGGACTCTGACAATTTTCACTGTGTTTTACTTTTCAGACTGGGTTTGCAGTACAATTTTTCCATTTTTAATAACAGTTAACTCAAAACCAATAATGGTGACTGTTTCATCAGCAGAAACACAAACTTTCTGGTATAGGTGTTTGCAGAAGTGTAGCATTCTTGTTCCATAGAGATGACAATACAACTCTGGGACATTAAGATGCTTTCTGACAGTAGATTGTTTTCTGTAAGGGAAATCTCCATGCTCAGAGGCACTGAAATAACTGTTTTGCAGTTCTGACCATGTAACATTTGATCTCACAGCTCTTAGAAAGAAAAGACACTCATAGACTGTGACAGGATTCTCACTTCCATGAAAACAACAGGCTGAAACTTTCAATTTCTATGCATTCTGCCAAGATTCTGCACAGTTTTTGGTTTTTTTTTTTGTTTATTTTAGGTTTTTAAGGAAATCCTCTCTCCCTTGTGCTCTGTGTGTTAGAACTGGGCCTAGCCACAGTTGCTGGCCCTAGAGGGACAGGAAGGAAAAGCGAACAGAGCCAGACCCAACCTGCAGAAAGCCACTGAGATTTCAGGAGACAACACATGCTATAAAGTCCTTTTTTGGAACAAAAGCACTCTCATTGCACTCTCCTTCTCTGTTAAATGAGCACAGTTGTAAAAATTATTTATGTAGAAACCTATTTTCTCTCTATGTCATAAAATTGTATGTAAGTGTTACCCAAACAGCTCCATTGCTATTGCAGAGCCAACACGCCCGGCCCCAAAGGCACAGCTCTGCTCCCATAGGCAGCCCAGCTAAACAGAGCAATTGCTCTGCTGTCTCACAGCCTTCCTCCTCCAGTCTTGTGAAAGCCAGAGCAACCAAACTGAAATTGTTCCAGAGACACAAATATGTTCTGTGTTTTCTGTACTCTCCCTAAGCATAGACATAACTGACACAGTTTTGTATGTCCTCCAGAAATGAGTTTTTCTTTCTACCCAAAGGAGATTTAGTCTTTCTCTCTTATCAAGAATCTCTAAACAGGTCTCCTGTCCAAATTACATGCTGTCTCCAGACACTATCATGAAGGGAGAATTTCCCCAAGGTTATAAGGATTCCTTGTTCACTTCTTGAATAGGTTCTTGCCACCACTGAATGATACAGATCAGCTATTTGAGGTAACTGAGCCATGTGTAGGCAGAAATGCTTTGCCAAAGCATCTAGTTGTTTATTTAATGCTACATATTTGTGATTGTTGCTGGTATCTGGCAGTAGAAATGAAGAGGCCACAAAAGGGAAACAAGAAATTAGCCAGGGAAATAATAAAATCTACTACAGTACTGCTTATGTCCAGAGAAGACTGTAAGAGCACAGCCATACCAGCAGCATATCAGGTTCAGAGCCACCTTGTGCAACAAGAGAGGTATTTTATTGCCAGTTTCTCATCAAGGTAATTATGTTCATTTCATGAATAGAAGCAACCCCATTCTAAATAAGGGTTCAGCCCAGGTGTTGGTGATCCTATCTCTCATGTCCCCTACCTCACATATCCAAGTTACTGAGGAGCCACATTGGACTGCTAACAGCTAAGACGTTACTAGCAGATGAGGAGGATTGAGGGAAGTACCCTCTCTCCTCAAACACAAGCCTTTCCTCAACTCCAACCTCTTTCCAAAATCCTAACCAGCTTCCTTTCATGACTTGAATTCCTTCCTAAAGCTGCACTCTATCTGTGGATTCCCACCTCCTTGACATTTTTTTCACTGCAAGGTTTCCCCCTGGGATCCCATCTTGCGCCTCTTCATGTCCCTACCATGGCCCAGTCCCACACTGGCAATCTGTGCCATCCTAGTGGAGCCTTCAGCAGCACATTGTGCATCATCATCACATTAAAGAGTGCCTCAGACAGATAATTTCCTCACCCTTAGATTCATTTTGCTCTAGATCTGGTCTACATGAGGATAACCTACCTGTGTCACTAATTATCCCTCTCAGTGGAAGAGATCTAAGTAGCAAATCCAAGACCTTCAGCTCTACTACTAACGGACCATACGTATGATGATGTGAGGCATTATAGAGTAAGCCGTGCTTTCAAATAATTTTTAAGACCTCATACATTATACACAAAAGGCTGTGTTAAAAATACAGTGTTGAGTCGTGAAGTCAAATACACAAAAATGAATCTAAAGGGAGTATTCATTTTGCCTAAGAACTTGGTTGCATTCCAACTGCAGGCTGGATTGTCTTTCATCAGGGAGCAGTGAGCAGGACTAGCTGCACTGAAATATCTGAAAGTGTTAGGAGACTTCAAGAGTGTGAAATACCATCCTACTGTTAAGGGTACTGAGGGGTGCTGCGGGAAGTGGATTATTTTGTTTCTTCCCTTTACGCAAGTGCTATGGGAGACGAGGAAAAGGTTTGCTAAATGTTGCTGGTGTTCTTTGTTGTCTGAACTCTGACATGGGGACTAGCTGAGCCTGATTTGAAAAAGTACTCCTCATCCATGGCTTCCGGAAAGTCAAGAGTAGCTGTGTTTTCAGTCCAGCAAATGCTGCAGCCAAGTACTGAGGGAAAAAAAATGAAGAATTAACCAGGTCTCTCCACCTCAGCCAAGACCTCAACCAGCTGCTTCAGGTTCACCTTTTTGAGTCCTGCCTCTCTACCCCAAACATAGTGCTACACCTCCATGGGACATTGCAGAGATCACTTTACTTTGGAGAAGCAAATATAGGGCTGCTGAGTTTGAGAAGCCCTGGGGATGGGGAGAAGGAGGCTTATTCACAAAAAATACCCTCTTTAGTTAGGTTTCATTCCAAAAAGGTTCTCTATTTTTCACTCATACTCTGCTTACTCCCCTGGATTACAATTCATTTTGCAACTTCTGCAGTCTCATAACAAAGTGGGGCTAGATGCTGGGTACAGGTTGCAGATACAAATTTATCTTCATTATCTTTCACTGTCCCATAGGATTAACAGCATTGTTGCAATAGTTTCTCTTGTCCTAATGAGAGACGAGCAGATACTGTCACCAGAAAATTAAATCTGAGGTGGCATCAGCCCCCGGCAAAGTCTTTCCTAGCCTTTCGCAGTCAGAGGCTTCAGACATACTTATTAAAGGAATCTTATTTGGGGTGTGTCAAATACAATCTCATAAAAATCTCCTTCGTGATGGGAGTTTTGGGATATAAAAGTTAATGCAATGCAGATAGCTGAGCTGGATAGGCTGTATCCCAACAGACTCTGATATAAAAAGCATTTCATTGCGTAAAGCTTGAATCGAAGCTTTCTCAACAACTGTTCAATACAGGATGGGTTTCTATCTCCTGCAAGGCAATGACAATATCGTGGAGGGAGGGCTGTACTCCTAGCATAAGAACTGGGAATAAGAAGGGAATTTTTTATTATTTTTTTTATTTTTATTTTTTTGCATTTGAAAGAACACAGCCAAAATGAAAGCTAAAGAACAATTTAATTACAGCTCCCTTTTTGCTTAAAAAATGCACAAAGTCAGACTGTCTGGCTAGCACATTATGAGGATATTAATGCTGTGTAAAACAGCAAAAAGAAAGGCAGGGATTTTTCTAACCGGAAACCCAATGCGTCACTCCTTCAGCTCTGTCCCTGGGGGCAGACCATGGGAATTCCCAGTGTTGGGTCCTGGTGGCTCTCAGCCAGCTCTGTCACTGAAGCTGTGCTTTCAGCCTGGGCTGCTGCTGTGCTGCAGGGCTGGGAAATGAGGCTTCGGTTTGATAAACAGGCGGGATGAGGTCACCCCGAGGCACTGTGCAGGGAGCCCTACAACCTCTATCAGCACCGTGGAGAAGCAGGGAGCCTCCATACTTCCCAGAGAAGGGATCAAAAGTTGACAGACGTTGCCTAACAGAACAACAACCTGCAGATTTTTAAGCTCCCTAGCAGATTTAGCTTGAACTTTTTTCAATACGTTTGACTTGCAGCTGGCTAGACCAAGGGGAGTTCGTGGGATTTCAAATCTCCCTTTTGCAACAGGAATGGATTTATGACAACAGTTCAGCTTTAGAGCTACAGCCGTGCCCGTCAGCATGCTTGTTTGAGGTGGTGCCCCAGGTTTTGGGGTACAGCAGCCCAGCCCCTGGCTGCAGGTGGGGGCTGCATGTGCCTCCTGCTCAGCCTGCCCTGGTTATGTGGGGACAGAAGGTCCGTGCAGTCACAACTGAGGGACAGAGGGCTGGACCTCAGGAACATCATGCAAGGGAGCTCAAAAGAGCAGCTGTTCTGCATGGCCTCAAAACACTGCTGCCCAATGCATCTTGCCCCCATCCCCACTGAACGTTTCTGTCCTGCGGGTGTGCGCACTATTCACATCCCCACCAAGGTAAATTCTTAAGAGGGTAAAGTTTAATCATTGTCACTCCTCATGCTACTTTTGGGAAGAAAAAGAGCGATTTTGTCATTGCGTGCTCCAGAAAACAAGTCTCTAAGGAGCTCAGACTTCCTGTTACCAATGCACTAAACTTTGCCCCACCTTTGTGAAGCACAGGCAACTCACAGAGAATGTCATCCACTCTAACAATTGATTTTCTTCTGTAGAATAACGTCAGACCTTTTAAATAAAAGGCTGACCTGTCTCCTTCTAAAATAATTTGTCGGTTTTATGGAGTGTTGTTCTGATTATATACAATTCCCACAAGAAGGGAAGTACCTTTAAAATAAGGACTATTCAGTACTAGTACAGGATTTCCTCTTGTTGTTGATAATTTCCTCTTAACAGAAGACGCAATGAATCCCAGAGAAATTCAAAGGGGCAATCTACAGACAGATAGGCAACAACATTATAGAGGGCACATTGTTCAATCAAATTGATGTTTTCCTTATGAAGTAAAAAATAGATCTGCCTGCTGTGTAGCATGTGAAAGAGTTCGTACCGCACACACTTCAGTCCTCTTCGTTACGTTTTTAAATCACCATACAATCCCACACGTTTTTACATAACCATCACCGAACAATAATAGGTGACAATTCTTTTCATTTCATCTTTTGATATTGAAATTCAGTCTCTGAAATGGCCTCTCTGATAAAGAAGACAGGCTTGGTGATAATAGGAACCAGTATTACCGCATTATTATCTGCACTATAAATAGCATATGTATAATGTGAAGTAAGTCAGCAGTTGTGAGTTCTCTCTACTGGATGTTCCTTATTATCAAAGCAGTTCCATAGTCCCTTTCACTAGATCCAGTTTTTCACTACCAGAACATGGATCTGCACTGTTCACCTCATGGTGATGGAGAGCTCATACCTATGTCCCCCAAAACACTGTACCAAAATCCAAGAATGAAGCAGCTAACGCTGAGAACTTCATGGGAATGGCTGCCAGTCATCAGGAGATAGTACCAGTTATCCCAATGCATCAAATTCTCCATTGTGTTGGGCCCCAGGAACCCCTCTCATTCATAGGCCACACTTCAATTTTTCCACCTCCTTACACTCATTTGACCAGACTGCACAAATATGATCAGTAAATCATGCTGTGATGCATTCTTACAGCTGGGAATGACCACCCAAGCCCTATTTCCCCTTTATTAGCTGGAGAGACGGCCCATCAAAGTACATAGAGATATCCACACACATTTGTTTCAGCACCATCTTGTTTTCAAATCACATGCCATGGTTTTTGCGTGTATATCTGATTCTGGCTTACTGAGCAAAACTGTGATTTACTGAGATTATTGTCCTCCTCTTTCCAAACTCTTTAAGCACTAGCATGCAGCTTATTTTGTCATCTGACTACAGTTGTTTCCTTACCTTTGCAATAGACAATGCAAACAATTCAGCTCTTCATCTGTTCACAGCCTCAGCTTTCCTTTGATCCACATTAGCCTTCCTTCCTGTTCTCTGCCATTCTCTCCCCAAGGCTGTCCACCAACCCTTCTGCTTCAAAATCCTTTCTTCTGTAAACGCAGGGCAAAACGGAGAAGTGCACAAACCAGCATTTGAGCCATTACTACTGTCTGTTCCTTGACTTTGCAGCTTACCTTGGAGAAACACAGGTTGTCTGGAGACCTCCCAGAAGCATTTCCAACGCAGAGATAAGAGAGTGGTCTGCAGAGGCCTCCTTTGCTGGGGTCACCCTGTCAGGCAGGAGCACAAAAATGTGCAGAACTGCATCCAGCTATCCCCTTTCCTTTCCTGAAGGCTTCTCATGAAGAAAACAGCCTGAAAAAGCCTCTGAAAAGGTTCAAAGAATGTAATGTGATTGAGGGCTCTATAAGTAATGCAGAATGCCCCCAAGTGCTGAGCTGTTTCAGGCACTTGGAGAAGCTCTTGCTGTGTTATATGGCTGTGTTAGGTGATATCTTGAAGAACAAGGCACAGCTGGAAGAGAACTTCTGCCTCTGAACTCTGGGGTCCTAGGAAGGCTTGGGCAGGCTGCACACAGCATGGTCAAAGCAAAGCCATTTGGTCGATGCCTTCGTGCTGTATGAATAATTTGTATGAATTTGATAAAGAAAAAAATGGACTGGACATGACGGTATGAGTGAGTATGACATAAAATACCCAAACTCTTCCTTCATGAAGGCTTTCTCCAGATGAATTCTTCAGATTCCCAAAAGACACCTTCAAATGCCTGTATCTTACTGGGCACTGGCATTTCAACATTTATTACTGCGGTCATGCTACTCTATTGCAGGCATGAGTGCCTTCATCTTCTGGCTCCAGAAGAAAGAGACTGGCCTAATTTTTATTTACAAGCTGGGCAAGAGCTTCAGCATACTGAGTCACCTGGCAAGTACCACAGTCCGTCTCCGTAGCCTTTCATGTAACACCCCAGAAAAGGGCTTTGCAAATCATTTTTGTTGCCTCCCAGCAGAAAGCTCACGACCTGCACGTGATTCGTTGCAGGCTTCAGCTCAGCATGGAGCATATTGCAATCCAAACTGGGGTTTCTGGCAAGAAATGCCTGTGAACAGGCACACAGTATAAAACAGGAAGAAGGATTTCAGTTTATCTGTGCTCACTTGGGCTCGTTTGTTGCAAGGAAAAACCTGGCAGGCTTCCCGATGCTAGGTAAGCCTAGAAAGGCTCCTGTCACCTGGGGACTCACATGCTGACGTGTGAGTGAGGAGGGCAACAGTCAGGATTCATCATTTTTTAGCGTGATCCTAATACAGTCTGTCGTGCTACGAGTGTAAGACAGGAGTGCTGAACAGAAAGAGGCCTAAGAACTAGTGACAGCTTCTTTCCAAAAGCAAAAAAAATGTCACTTTGATGAGCTATTCCTCTATGCCAAAGCACAGAATGGATTTCCAGAGGTTTGTATCTGGTTTTACGCAGTATTTACCAACTCCTTAAATTTACTCTGCACTCAAATCCAGCTTCTTTGATATAGAAAGATAGTATTTGCTTATTTAAAATACCACACCGTCTTACATCCCACACAAAAGCTAGCCTGAGGTTTTCCAGGCAGGCTCAGTTCATCCAAAGTGATTTAAGGTGGCGGAGGGATCATGGGATCAAGTCACATCTGCATTTTCTTTCTTCTCTACCACCTCTCTGGTTAAGTTCTTGCTTCTGGATTGTTTTGGTTTTGTTTTGTTTTGTTTTGTTTTGCAATAGGGTAAACAAGGAAATACTTGGGGCTCGGGAGATATCTGTTATCTATAGGAGCAAGCTTATTTTGCCTCTCTCAGTCTGTCTTTGGAAACCCATCATTTTGTAGGAAATAAAAATAACTGAATGTCTCACAACTTCAGTTTTTGAGAAACAACAGTAACTGTCATTTATACAGAAAACTTCCAGCTACCACTCTGTCCTGAAGAGAACGAGCAATGCCACTGCTTTTTCACAGCTGACAAAACAGATACGGCTAAGCGATTGCCAAGCATGACTTACTGAGCAGCACAAGTTGTAATATAGCCCCGGACTTCTAATCCCTGTGCTTCAGCTTCTGGGTCAGGCTTTTTCCATTTGAATTTTTAGCTTTCCTGAGTTCCTGGAATTCATTCACCTGTTTCTAAGGAGCAGTCAGTGGATTTTCGGTCTTTAAAAGTTAATACAGATGTATCGCATAAATTGAATAAGATTAGTGCTTTAATACTTTTGCCACTGGTAATGGAAAGAGAAGACTGAGTATAAACACAGCAGCTAAACTTTTATCGCCCTCTGTTTCTGAAGTTCATTCAAGATTAAGACAGTGGGACAGAAATAATTGCAGGGGTCTTTCTACACAAAAGAGCCAGCTATTTAAGGGCAAGCAAAGTAATTCAAATGTCAGTGAAATAACCATTGAAGGGCTGAGAAGAGTTGCCATTTATTAGAAGATCTAAAGTTGATTGCACAGTAGTAATCTTCTAGGTAGGAGTTGTTAATTTAGTATAAAAACCTATCAAGCACTGGGCAGAGCATAACTGGAGACAATACGTACTGTGAAAAGGAAACTGGGTTTGGAATTTTACGGCCTCTTGTTTCATGTTTATACATAAAACGCTATAATCTATAATCTCGATAACACCTATATATTCCTGGCTGCCCCCGTGTTTTGTATTTTGTCTCTAGCAGAGGTCCCCTGCGGCCTGGGAAAGAAGGTAAAACAAGGTTACACACTTGAATAACCTCCCACTCTTTCCAGCCTCACAGCAATCCTTCCGAGAAAGCCTAGCCCTCTCAGCCTCTCGTCAATGCCACTCCTTAATTGGCCCGAGAGCCCTTCTTTAAACAAAGCACTCTTCTCCCACAGGGCCGAGCTCTTTCTGCTCTTCTGGCAGAGCTAAATCCAGACGAGGATACACCACATACCAATACAGGAGCACTACAAATTCAAACACATGGGAAAGGAGTGAGGTACTGCCAAGAGAAGTTCTCCAGGTCGAGGTTTGCAGGTGGGATCATCTGCTCATACTTCTTTCAAGGAGAAAACCTTCCATCTACATTTAAGCCTGTCAGGTTGCTGCTTGAAGAAAAAGCACAGTGTGCCATTAACGCTGAACGGTGACAAGCAGGTGATCAGTCAGAGAGCGTGGGTACACCCTGCACTAACACACAGAACATGAACTCAGTGAGGCAGTTAAGTACAGAACTTTGTTACAGAGCTATAGGACTTCCCTGAGTTTGACCAGAAGAGGTTCCACGTTCGTTATGATCACTTTTTAAATATTAAGACAAAGCAGTAAGAGTAATTAGGTGTAGTGCAACTTTAACCTCTTCTTTAGCAGAAACTCGTATCTCTTCACTTCCTACCCACACACTGCCGAGCAAGGAGGAGTAACACACAAAATGCATCCTTAACTTTCACTCCCATGGCCGTGATCCTGAGGCACTGTGGTTCTTCACGCTACACTCAGTTCGTGTATGTCAGTACACCACAATGGATGAGTGAGAACAAAGTAAATGCATATGCCCAGAGAAAGGCTAAGCAGCACTGCCCGTGATACCAGAGGCACAGAACTCTCAGCTGATATATATACCAGACAAATGTGTCATTTAAAATACGTTGTTCTTTCTCCTTTATTTAACCACAACACAAATACAAGAGCAGTCAAACCTAGTCCAGTGGAACTCACTAGATAAACCTGTTCAGATTAAGAACCTCATGAAATCAAACAAAATATACATGTACACACACACACGCTCACGCACACGAGAATGCAGCAGAGCCCTTGCAAAATGAGGAGTGGCACTGAACTGCCCCTAAAAGCAAAATGCAAAAACAAAAAATAAAATTCACCAGTTAGGATACATTTGTTAAGCAACGAAGTCGTGCACTGAACAGGTTCCCACTGTACCATTCCATTGGATATCTAAATACCAGCATAATTTGTTTCAGGTGCAGATTCGAAGCTCACAAAGGGAAAGAATCTGCTTTCAGTTACCCAATACCAGTAACACAGCAATTGCTCTACTGTAACTCAGAGCAGAATCTGGCCCTGTGAATTGAACACGCTGGCAGGCCGCTGCAGGTAACAAATTTTTCACATCTCCAGCAATGAAACTCACCACCAACTCTAGTTTCTAATTTCGCTTTTGCACCCTCCTCATTCTAAAGTCTGCAGTAAAGCACACACTGCTCCTTTGGGTGGAAGAAATAACGCAGTGATTCTGTGATGCAAATAAACGTCCACTAGGGACTAGAATAAGACCTCCAAATATACCAAATCACAGCAGAAGAAATAGAAACTGGGCTCTTAGATAAAGCTGGTCAAGCTGGTCCATCTGATTTGTCAACGCTTTGTTCAGAAATATAAGACTCCTATATAGTTTACAAAAACAGTAATTCCTTATAGAACATCTCAGTGTCAAAATATTAACAAAAACACAACTTGCTAAGGCTGAGAAGAGTGGTCTTGGAAAAAATTAATAACCAAACTAGGCTGTAGCTAACAATAATAGGTGATACCTCTTCATAAAAAGGCAGTCCGATGTACTCAGGAAAAATGGAACATTTGAAACAAGCTGTTACAAAATTGATTTCAATGTTCAGCACAGATCTAACACAAGTGTTAACATCCACTACTGTTAACTTTATTTTCAGACAACTATTTAGATCGGAAGAAAAAAACCTGCTAATACAAAAATGTAGAAAACAACAACAAAACAAAACAAAAAAATCCAAAGAGACAGTTTTTAGACAAATTTAGTTAAGGTGAAGCTGTACCTTTGTCCCAGTTATTAAGAACTTCAATGTTAAGAGTGGCATAACCCAGCTCAGCTAGGTTTGCAGGCTTCCCCACCCTTACTAAAGAGTTAGTTCTTAGAAGGCTCCAATCTCAGTCCCCCATGGTCTGTACGGTTTGCCAAGGTTTGCTGATTGTGTTGGTGCAGACGGGCTCAGCATATTGGGGGACAGTAGATGGAACGAGCCAAATGAAAAGGGGAACGCAGACAGCGACGCCATGGAGGAGAGAAGAGGAGGAGACAGTTTGGTAGTAGATGTGACCACGGGGAGCACTGGTCCGACGCTGCCATTTGGGGGCACTCTGAGTGAGGGAGTTTCAGCATGTGAGGCGGCAATTCTGCCCTGGTGATGCGGTTCTGAGGAAGACGCTGTAGTACTGGTATTGCCGGGCCCGTTTTGAGGCAGCAGCAGTGGGTGAGATATGTGAGGGTGATGTCCAAAGGCGTTGCCCCAAGGAATGTGTCCAATGCCAGCATGTGCACCGCTCGCTGCTTCCCGCTGAGAGGCGTAGTTATTGAGGTGAGACACGAGTCGGACCCGCAGCGGGTCAGAGGCATCCAGGCCCTCTATAATGCTCAAGTATCGAGCCACTTCAGCCAGGCACTCTCGGAACCCGAGACTCCGGTAGTCCATAGCCAAAGCATGAGCATCGAAATAACCTACAAGAGAGAAAAAAAAGAATGAAGGCTTAAGATGCTGTTTTCCAGTTGTTGCCTGCACGCAGCCTTCCCACACCACCTTCCCCTATGAACGTTTTCACTTGGATGTGGTTAGTAATCCCAAATGTAGATTAGCTGCCAAGCTCCCTTTATTTCTTTTTTGTTGCTGTTGTCGGTTTTGGGGGCTAACAGGCTTCTTTTATAACTGTGCTGTGATGCTGCAGCTCCCAGGACTACAGACGGAGACCTGTGACTACAGACTGCTGTTTTTAAACTGAAATTGCACACTGCCGCTGGGAGGAAAGAACTTTTGTTCTTTTCACATCTCCCAGTGCAAGCAAAATTACAGCACAGCAAAATCCATTACAAGCACAAGTTCTAACTTATCAGAGGCCACTTTGCAAACTACTTAATTTCCTCCCATTTAAAGCACACGTTGCCGTTTCTGCTAATTCTCTGATTCTATCCTGTGTTTTTTCCAGTTTTCTGTTCTGGAAGTTTGGCATGTTAAAGGAACGGGCACCTGGCAACAAAACCTCTCTCTGCTCTACACTGCCAGCAGCCGGCTCAACACACAGTGCTGACAAACTGCTGCAGCACCTCGCAACGCCTCTCCCCCAGCACAAGGCAGAGCTATCGCCGCCCAGCACTCTGCCTGGACACCTGAGCCCAGAAGAGCCACAGCGTTGCCATCCTCGTTGCGCAGCAGCCTCGCAGCGCTCGGGAACGCTGCTGCAGCTCCAAACTTTACCTTTCCCTCCTGCCGTGTGCAGCATCTTCAGGTGATCCACGGTCATCTGCAGGATCTCGGCTTTCTCCAGCTTGGCCGATCCCTGAGGAGAGAGGGGCGGGAGCTGCGGGCAGAGCCCCGGCGCGGCGGGCAGAGCCCCGTGCAGCCGCTTGCCTACCTGCTTCTCGAAGGCGCTGGGCACCAGCCGGCGCAGCTCGGACAGGCTGTTGTTGATGCGGTCGCGGCGGCGCTTCTCGATGATCTGCGGGGCACAAAGCGGGGTGAGGGCCGGGCCGGGGCCGGGGGCCGGCGGGGCGGGCGGCACTCACCCCTCGGCGCCGCTTCCTGGCCAGGATCTGCGAGGTGGCGGACGGCGACGCGGAGCCCGCGGTCGAGCTCAGGTTCCTGCGGGGAACGCGGGACAGCGGTCACCCCGGGCACCCCCGCCGCCCCTCCCGCCGCTCGGCGCCCGCTCTCACCCGTTCTCGTCCGCGCTCTCCTTCTCCACCTCCACGGCCTCGTCCAGCTCCTCGCTGTCCGACGAGCTGTACTCGGGGTGCGCCCGCTTCATGGCGGCGGCGCGAGGGCGGCCGCCGAGCGGGCGGCGGGCGGCGCGCGGCAGGAGGGCGCGCGGCA